>ONZH01008740.1:0-14289 GCA_900303285.1 Rhinella marina
AGCTCTAAAGATCACGGATATAGACATTCCAGATTGGTCCCCCATCCAAGACCTGACATCTCTCCCAGTCATTCCTCCCCCAACACTGTGGGAAGTAGTGAGTGGAGACAGAAGAAACAAAAACCGCAAAAAAACAAGGGAAGCTCACTCCGCGTCGTCTAGACATCGACTCGACATGAAGGACTTTTCTCGTACTGGGATGAGTAACCCCTTTATGTTTATTTTCAGAAGGAAACGTTAGCCCTTCTTGACAAAAGATTGTTTCACCAATCCTCATATGTCATCTTTTTGATTGTTAACCCTCACTTTACCTCCTATTTTCATAGATATCAAGGAGGTTTCTGATAGGTGTCGTCGGCGCTCAGGGGACGTGGGCCGCCTTTTATCTCGGATGTTGAGGGTCCCTGTTAGACCTACGGATAAGACATCATGGGTTGGTTGTCCTTCCTCCTCTGTGTGCCGGTGACACCCTCCCCCACACAGGTATGCTCCTTGCTTTCTTGACTTTTCCACTCTGAATAGAAAACTTAATAAGTTCACACATCACACCATACTTGCCTTAGCCACAATTGCTAGGGGTCTTCCCTCAGCTCTCAAAGATGTTTCATTAAAGACCCTTGTTGCGGTCTTACCCTCATGCTTATAGATATTTTCTATATACTTATGTTCACAGAACTACGTTGCTCAATGTTTATGTTCCATATATGGTTCCCATTGTGGTTGTTGCAGGCTTCCCCCCCCCATCCCTCCCCTCCTCCCAACTCATCCCCCTATACAGGGTACAACTTCTCTACAGGCACTTACTTGCAGTTCCTATAATCCATATCTACCAACACCCCACTCACGCATTTTGCTCATTCTCCTTCTTATAACATGGCCACCGTAAAATTGGTATCCTATAACACCAGGGGTCTTAACTCGGTGGTGAAGAGAAGTAATATTCTGCATTTTTTCAAAAAATCTCACACGGACATCTTATTTCTCCAAGAAACACACTTTCTCAAATCAAAAACTCCGAAAATTCCCCAGACACTACTACGCCCATTGGTTCCACTCTCACTCTGACACCAAGAACTCCAAGGGAGTCTCTGTTGCTATTGCCAAACACCACTCCTTTGAACTACTGGACATCTCCACAGATGAAGAGGGTAGATTGTTAATAGTAGTAAGGAAATTAAATGGCCATTTAATAACCTTGGCAAATGTATACGCTCCAAACACCGGACAAGCCCCCTGGATCAAAAACACCCTCACAAGGATAGGGAACATGAGTCAGGGCGAACTCATAATCGGAGGTGATTTCAATGTAGCTCTAGATCCCCTTTTAGATACCTCACAGGGGAATTCGTCCATTGCATTTAAGACCCTACGTCATATCAAAAAGTCTCTTAACCTCCTCTCAATCAGAGACACGTGGCGCTTCGCACACCCCAAGGACAAAGATTACACACTTTACTCAACCACACATAACTCGTATCATAAAAATGATTATTTTTTCCTACATCAGGCTTCTCTACATAAAATTAAGAGCGTTAAAATTGGCTCCAATACCTTTTCGGACCATTACCCCGTAGAGCTGTCCCTCCAACTTTCCACTAAGAATACCCAAAGGTTGCCTTGGAGACTCAACGAACTCCTTTTAACAACCCCATCGGTACACACTAAAATATTAGACGCAATCACTTCCTTTTTTGACATTAACGTTAATGACAACGTCTCTCTACCTTTTGTGTGGGAGGCACATAAGGCCGTGATTAGAGGAGAATTTATCTCAGCTGGCTCCTTTCAGAAGAAGCAGCGTAATGCTCTTATTGATCAACTCCAAAAACAAATTGAAATCCTAGAAAACTTACATAAGCAGTCCCTGGCCTCGCATCACCTTCAAAAACTCACGGATGCCAGACTACAAATGAGAGAGGTCCTCAATAAAAACTTAGCTAAAGTCTACATGTCAGTTAGACATTCATTCTATGTACACGGAGATAAAGCATCCAAATTGATGATGACCCTCATTAAGAAAAGAAAACCCCGAACATATATAGCAGAAATCAATACAACTGAGGGCCAAACTTCCACAGACCCTTCTGTGATAGAAAAAGAATTTTTACAATTCTACACCTCACTCTATCAGTTACCACCTACCACGCAATCAACATCAGACGCGCAAAAGTCCATAAATATTCAGTCTTTCCTCTCACGTATCACGCTTCCCACAATCTCCCCAGAAGCTCACTACACACTTCTCAAACCCTTCTCGGTAGAGGAGATCCGGTCCGCCCTGTCGAAGTGCCCGGGAGGAAAAGCCCCAGGGCCAGATGGCTTTCCGAGCTCCTACTACAAATCCTTCTCTCAGGTCCTAGCTCCTCGCCTGACAGATACTTTCAACGCTTACCTCTCAGGTATCCCCATTCCTAAACAGACACTGGAAGCCTATATTACTCTTATTCACAAAAGATGGGAAAGACCCCAAAAGTTGTGGTAGCTATAGACCAATATCGCTACTAAACACAGATTTAAAATTGTATGCCAGTCTGCTAGCTTCAAGAATTAGTCAGTTCTTGCCCTCTTTAATAGACCAAGAACAGGTAGGCTTCATTCCAGGCAGAGAGGGAAAGGACAATACCATGAGAGTTTTATCCCTCTTACAGCTCTCTCTGAAACAAAAAACACCTCTTGTCTTGTTGGGCACGGACGCAGAAAAGGCCTTCGACAGGGTGGACTGGACATATATAAAGGAAGTTATGTTACGTTTCGGGTTCCCTAACCCTTTTATTAATGCCATCTTTGCCATGTATACCCACCCTTCCGCCAAATTACGTATTAACCAAACCCTATCCGCCCCCTTTGACATAAAAAACGGGACTAGACAAGGCTGCCCACTTTCACCAATCCTGTTCATACTCTCCCTAGAGCCACTCTTACAGATGGTTAGAGAGAGCCCAGACATCAAAGGCTACCCCCTAGATACCTCCACACATAATCTTGCTGCTTACGCGGATGATATCCTGCTGTTTATCTCCAACCCAGAGGAAGCGTTCCCTGCTTTACACTCAATCCTACAAGAATATGGCAATATATCAAACTTTAAAATAAACGCTAACAAATCAGAAGCGCTTGGTCTTAATGTGGATTCTCAGCTTAAAAGTTCACTCCAGAGAGAATTCCCTTTTCCCTGGCCGGATGAGTATATAACCTACCTAGGCCTCAAAATTAGTCCGTCTTGGAAAAAACCTCTTTACCCCCAACTACGCCCCCATGCCCAAGACCTTCCAATCCATTTTTGATTCATGGTCAGTACCGTTTCTCTCATGGATGGGACGTAAAAAACCTCATTAAGTCCATAATAATGCCCAAACTATTATACCTTTTCCAAACCCTGCCGATCTCCCTACCTGCTACCTTCTTCTCTTCCATACGAAAAGTCACTAATTGTTTCCTCTGGCAAGGAAAGAGACCAAGGTTAAGTAATGACCTTCTTACTCAGCACAAACTCAGAGGGGGGATGTCCTTGCCAGACTGGCGATCCTATTATGAAGCTGTCCACCTCTCACGGATGACACACTGGTGTAGACGAGACAACCTTAGATTATGGGTTGCTTTGGAAGCTCACCAATCTTCGCTGCCCCTGAGATCTCTTTTATGGCTACAAAACCCCACAGGACACACTTCTTCTAACAACGAACTCACCAATACTACCTTTAAAATCTGGTCGAAATTTAAAGACAGGATTAGCCCCTCACCCTCTCCTCTGATGCTCATCACAGATATTCCAGAACTATACTCTCCTAGATATTCAGAGATTAAGGTGAACCGAGATGAGCTCTCTAATATTCCACTAGCCGCCTTTGCCGATGTAGAAGAGATGGATCCGACCCTCTCGACTCCACCTCCTTGCACTCTCTACACAAAGCGCACATACGTAAGCTTACTACCATTGCTTTAAAATCCGCTGACATTAGAAGGGATATTACTGAGGGAGAGAAGCTCTTCTCCTCCAACGCCTTCCCCAAACATTTATTATCTAAATGGTATCAGCTCCTCCAAATATTAAAATACCCCTTTAATAGACCATATATAGACATGTGGAGTAAGGATTTGAATTTGAACTGGTCAGATCAAGAGATCAAACAAATATACCTTAACTCTCACGGGGTCTCGCGATGCACCAGGTTGCAAGAAAACTCTTTTAAGCTAATCACAAGATGGGTACCTTACGCCGGTACGCCTCAAACAAATGACTTGCCTAAGCTCTGATCTTTGCTGGAAATGCAAACACAAGCACGGGGCAGATATCTACACATGTGGTGGAACTGCTCAGTTCTACAAAAGTTCTGGTCTGAGGTGCTATCCGAAATTAAAACGATCTATGCACTGCCGGATACTCCCCCCCCAGAAGCGGTTCTCCTAAATACACGACTCCACCAAATTTGCCGGAATAAACAAAAAACTGTTCTGTTTCTTAACTTCCACAGCTAAATCCCTCATTCCGCAGCACTGGAACCAACCTACTGCCCCTACGAAGGCACAATGGCTTTTAAAAGTCGACCACATTTACCGTATGGAGGAACTCTCTGCATGGGAATCTAGACCCCATCACAAATTCCAGAAGCTGTGGGATTGTTGGATCACTTACAGACGCTCTAACAGGTGTATAGAAACGCCCTCGGAAATTTCTCACTGCATTTAGTTCATATCCCCGAAAGCTAATTAGGTCTAGCTAGTGCCTTATCACATACCCACCCTCTCCCTTCCCCACCCATACCCTCTCCTTTCTCTGAGGTCTTAGCCTACAACATAAGTTGTTCTTCCAGTTATTAGATACCGTCCTACTTCCACTTCTCTTAATAGCTCGTAAAAGCAGCAGGAGACTGGACGGCTTCTCTTTTTATTGTTACAATTATTTGTTTGCTTTATGTGTTGTATCTCAATACTTCACCTTGAACTATGTCTCACGCTTATGTATTACATTTCAATTTTCTTGAAAAATTAATAAAAAGATATTTGAAAAGAAAAGGAAAGGAAGAAAGTTATGGCTCCAGGAAGACATAAAGTAAAAATGAAAGAGTAAAAACATAAAATCCTGAAAGGGTTAAATACACTATTTTAGCATACTTTAAAATCAGGTTAAAGTTTGCAGCAACTATGTATTTAATGTGTTTACTTTTGCTACATCGGTAATTTGTGGTACCCTTTTTAGAATGTATTGGCTCCGATGAGCTGAAGTTATAACTTCGCGAAGCCTTGCGAGACTTTGTGCAATAACTTTATAAATTCATTTTTACTGTAAAAAAAAACATTTCCCGAACTCGGGTTCCTTGGAACCGAACCCGAGTTTGGGAAATGTTTTTTTTTTACAGTAAAAATGAATTTATGAAGTATTAACTTTGGAACATCGGAGCCAATACATTCTAATACTGTACGGAGCTCTGGCTCTGTACAGTATCAGAACAAAGTATTATACGAATCGACTTTGTATGTTTCATCCGAAGTTGATTCGCTCATGCCTAATAATGACAATAAAAATAATGCTATGAAAAAGACAGTATAAAATGTGTTTGATTAGCCAATATATTGCATATTAAAACCCCCATCGGTTCTGCGTACAATGAGTAAAAAAAACTGAATTCAATGACATTTCAAATGAATTATCTAATATATTAGTATCTAATCTATTTAGCTAATTTGACATTCTGCCAATTCTAGAACTTGTTATTTTAATTTGCAATTGCTGTACATTACCGTTATAAACTAAAAAAAATAATTAAATCCTAAAACATATTTTGAAACTCTTTCCACTTCCTTGCCTACACATCCTATTGGGACTGATAGGATATTATCTCATCACTCATTCAGCCAGTGTGGTGGGTTTAACTATTAGATTATGTTGTTCTTTTCTTAGTTACGTCTGATTAGTTTCAAACACTGTATCCAATTTTTTTTTAATCACTCCTGGCAAGAGTACAATCACTGAGGTAATAGGACTAATATTTAGTTGCAAACATATTAAGATAGGACTTTTTGTTAAAGGAACACATATATATTATTTATTCAAATTACCGTCCTAAATTAATTAGGCATAATTAATCTAAGAGCATGTTTTTCAAATTACTTGGATTTATGCTCCTTTACTGAATCTGTGGAATCAGTCTAACTATGTTGTCTGACTAGACTAGGACTGAAGGGGACTTTTGTCACAGTAGTACATGACAAAAATAATTGTTGGTTTTAGTTTGTTCTTGGATGCAGATGAAATGAAGGTGACCATCATAAACATTAACCACCGAAAAATATAACAAATACTCCACACTTGTCCATTGGTAATGAGATTACTTTATTAATACAAACTAGTAAAAACATTTATTTGAACATATCAATCACATGCAGACCAGCGTCGCCAATGGGGGACAGACAAAAAGGGAAACGCGACGGGGGACCGACCACCACAGGCACAGTGTGAAACCGAAAATGAATACAGAAAACACTATGTATATACGGGTGCAGATACTAACCACACAAATGAACCGTCCTCTATCGTAATGATAGTCTGTTTTAAAGTGAAAAGGGCAGACATGCAACCCATGAACGTAATGATAAAAAATATACCAAGAAAAACTGTGTCCGTGTGACAGGCCCCACCGCGTCCTCCTCCCGACGGCCGTTTCGCTTCTAAAGCTTCATCCGGGAATGTAGACAAAGATCAAACTCCTCCTTAAATACTATGTACAATAATTAAAATCATAGGCAGCTGGTACCTTCCAATATATCCAGTCATGTCCCGTACAGGGTATGTTCCTCCCGGTCCACGGCGCGCGCACGCTCTCAAAACGAGGCTTAATGCGCACACCGGAGACTGGAAGAAGAATCGTGCACGATTCAAAGTGGGGCGCAGAGCGCGTCATTTGGGGACTAGCGAGCACGTGACCTCTGCTGTGTGCGTGCCACGCTGGAAATGCAGCGCACTCTCTGCATAGCGGCAGCAAAAGAAAATTCATTAAGACTCAATTTCATTATTATCAAAGTACATCATCAACAATTCATTATATACATTACTATAGTCCAATTTAGAGTGTGACGTGATTAATACCTGCAATATACAAAATTACAAAAGTGACCCAAACAAAAATCACATAGTGTATAACAGCGCCGCATAACTAATTTGTAGGAGAAATGTGACAAATCAACAGGTAAATTAATAAAACTAACAACTATAAAATATGTAAAAAAAAAAAAAAATTTAATAAAAATATAAAAAATGTATAAAAAATATGAAGAAATATAAAAAATGTAAAAAATGTATAAATATATATATATGTAAATAACACTAGTGATGGGTGTGATGATTGGACATACTGATTAAAAATATGATAAAAAGTGATGAAAAAAAGTGAACAAACAAAACCCAATGCAATAAATAGAAGAAAATAATAGAAAAAATTCATATAATATATCATAGTGAATAAAAAACTTGTGTACAGACACAAAAATTTATAATAACATAATAAATACGTAGTGATACCGAGACAAAACTAAGTAAAAAGTGACCATGATATACTACCTACATAAATTTGCTGATACATATACATATGATTTTGTGTTCACATTAGTGTACAAATATTATATCATTTATATAAATGATTATCCCCTAACCTATGTATTATTTCATTATAGTTCCTTATTTATTTGTATTTTATAATTTTATTTTATATTAATTTTTATTTTTTATTTATATTTTTATTTTTATTTTGTATTGATGGAACATTGATGGAATTGATTATAGAAATGAATAGTGCAACGTTAAAAGATATAGAGAACACTATAAAAAATGAGACTGACCAATTGATTGCCATACTCCCAGTAAAAGAAAGAGAGAGATGGGATAAAGAAATGGAGGAACAGCTATGATTTATGGGAGAAAACAAATTAAAACCATAAAAGCTAAGAAGTTTCACAGAGATGCCCAAGATGCCGAAAACAACCGCATATATAAATGGCGGTTTAAGGGGCAACAAATGAGGTCAAGGACAAACTCCATGTCTTCAAGTGTGTCTTTAGGTACGGAATCTTTCAATTCCAACTGGCCATACCGATATCCAACGAGGAAAGGAAAACGTAAGAACAACACACCTGAGCGACATGAAGTGAAACGGAGAGTGAATCTTCCGAACAGCACTCTTCATTGAAGGTAATCAACCTTACTGATTATGTTTTCTCAGAAACACAGTTGGAAGTTTTGAATCGGGACTAAATTTTGTCCCCTCTGGAACTTTCGATTGTTTTGCAGCCATAAAGGACCTTCACCTATTTGCACGCAAATTGGTTTTTAAGAAAATCTTTTATAGAGGGGACCTGCAAGGGGATTTAGAAACACCTGAGGAACAAGAAGCACTTTCGATTCTAAGGGAGCTATCAGAACAAAATGAGGATGCCAGACCAGAGTGGAAAGGTAGGTTACCTACATCTATCCTACCAAAATCGTCAAACTTTCCATCTTTGCAAGCCTATCCTAATATACATACATTTGTGCAATTGGTGTCCCAGGAGTTTAAACGGATTCCACACATGAACAAGACATCTAACCTGACAACCAATCAGAGGAAGGCAATCAGGAACTAAAAAGAATGAAAAGATGTGGTCTTTAAGACCGCAGATAAGGGCGGCAACGTAGTTTGCATGGCCCAAAAAACAATATGAACGGGAAGTCTTTAGGCAACTTAGAGACACTGCTTGCTATAAACGGACTAACCTACAAATCCCAGTGATCAATTCAAGAGGGAACTTTGTGCTTAATATATAAGGCACAGGAAGCGGGCACAATTACGGCAAAGGAGGCTAGGTGTTTAATCCCAGAACATCCGAAAATTGCATGCCTATACATGTTGCCTAAGATCCACAAACATGCCACATGTCCCCCGGGCCGCCCAATTGTGTCGGGAAGGGGAAATTTATGTGAACTGGCATGCAAGTTTATTGATCATATGCTTAAACCCATAGTGGAACAATTGCCTTCCTTCTTAAAGGATACGACGGACGTTTTGTGTCGTCTGATGGATTAACACTGGAACCTGATATGTACCTGGCAACGTGTGATGTGGAGTCGCTGTATACCAGCATACGTCATAAAGATGGTCTGGAAGCAACCCGATTTTTCATTGAGATGTCTGACATCCAAAGGATATGGGTAGGTTCATCTTAGAACTACTTGAGTTTGTGTTGACCCATCATTTTTCTTATTTAAGGATGTTTTCTACCTGCAGCTCCAGGGAACGGCCATGGGGGCGGCCTGTGCGCCGTCCTATGCGAATCTGTTCCTGGGGCTGTGGGAGAGAACTATCTTCTTGTCTGACACTGTCCCAGATTGGCGGTGTCCAGCTGTGGGCCCGCTACATCGACGATATCCTCGTGGTGTGGCAGGGCCCACAGTCTGGTTTCGGCCAAACTGGTAGAGACACTCAACAATAATCATTTAAATGTTAAACTTACTTTTAGATGTGATAACAAGAGCATAGACTTCTTGGATGTCAAAATCCGGGTTGAGGATACCGGCAAGATTACAAACTGACCTTTTTCGGAAGGAAACATCTACCAATGCACTCTTACACGCAGAATCATGCCATCCCAAGGGTCTGATTGAAAGCATGCCATATGGCAATTTTTGAGGTTGAAAAGGGTCTGTTCAGAGGAGATGTCATTTGAAACACAATCTAAGGACTTGGCACAAAGATTCCAGGATCGCGGATATCAAAAGATGTATCATGCAAGGCTATAGGAGAGCCCGAAACCATCAACGACAAGATCTACTCTCACCAAAAACTTTAAAGCCAAAACGATTTGATAATAAGGTGAGATTCATATCCACATACAATCCACAATGGAGACAGATGCGGGAGGCCCCTTTTGAAATATTGGGGCATTCTCAGACTGGACCCCACATTGAGGAATGCGATTCCACCTTTTCCAGCATCACATATAGGAGAGCTACAAGTCTGAAGGATATGCTAACAAAGAGTTACCACCCTGGGATAAATGCATGTCAAACATTTGGCACAAAAGGGCCGAAATGGGACTGCTCACCATGCGGCAAATGCGTGGCTTGTAAGAATATTGACCGCGCTACACACTTTACTACACCGCAGAATGACAAACAACCTTACAAGATCACATACAATATCTCATGTGGAACTATGGGCGTAATTTATCTAGCCAAATGCCCATGCAATCGATTCTATGTGGGTATGACCTCAAGAGAATTAAGACGTCGTGTAAGAGAACACGTATTGGGTATCGAAATGCACAGAATGAGGAGGATATATCGAAACTGAAGACGATTCCAAGACACTTCAAGGAGGTCCATGGATGTGATAGCCGTGGCTTCCGGGTTCGAGGAATCGATCGCGTGTTTATTCCACCAAGAGGGGGCAATTGGAGAAAGATATTGGCCCAAAAAAGAGGTGAGGTGGATTATACCAGTTAGGGTGTATGGTACCTAATGGTTTAAACCAAGGAAATCTCATTTGTTTGCTTTTTGGGATGATGGTTTGATATGTTCTTTAGGGGAATCAGGAAATTATCTTCCTGGGTGTTCTTTAGGTCTTTTGTCGATCGTTCTAGTGGTTTTAATTTGTTTTTATTCTCCATTTTAAAGCTTTATGTTTTTGATATTGTTATAGGTGGTGTTACGGGTTGAGCTACTGATTGTCAGTGAGAGAAGAAATGGTCAGAAAGGACATCTGCAAGGAAGATTGGGGCGCTGTCACGGGGGGACAAGGGAAGGTGCGCCCTGTACTGAATACCCCCCCGTTCTCTCCCCTGCCTGCTTACCTCAGTCGGCCCTAGGCGGCCGCGGACAACCACGGTGACGGTCCCTGCTCTGTATAAGTGCACAGGGAGGAACAGGGAACAATTGGAGAGACAAACACAGACGAAACAAACACAATATTAGAATAGTCAGCAAGCCGGGTAATACACAGGAGATAACGTCAATACCGGGGGTGAAGCAAAGAGAGGTCGAAGTCCAAAGTCCAAGGTCAGGGTCAACAGCAATCAAACACTAAGTCGCACAAGCACTGATCAAAGTAGTAACGCTAATCACAGGCAATTAGGGAGGACAACTAGTGGCTTTTAAATAGCCCTCCACTGGGTCATGTGACGGGGCCAGCGTCACATGACCTCATTTGCATACGAGCGCTGGCCAAACGTGACCAGCGCTCAAATATGCACCAAATTTGGTCATGTGGCGTGGCCAGCGCCACATGACCCAAAACCAGGTATATAATAAATGTTCTGAGCGCTGGTTGCCAAGGACCAGCGCTCAGATGTCCCCGCCTGCTCGTTTACTAGGGGGGCGGGGAGGACGCCGGACGCGCTGTATCAGTGCGCGTTGCACGGACCCTCTCCTGTGAGTGTCATCATGGAGACGAGGACGCATCCTGCGTCCTCGCTCCGGCGCACTCCTGGGAAACCGGCGGCACGGCAGAGGGAAGCGCGCCGCCGGCTCCCCGTTACAGTACCCCCCCCTTCACGAGGGGCCACCGGACCCTTAGCTGGAGGAACCGGCTTTTCAGGATGCTGTCGATGAAAACTCCTAACAAGTGCGTCTGCATGCATCCTGCTCAGTGGTACCCAAGATCTGTCCTCAGGCCCAAATCCCCTCCAGTGTACAAGGTACTGGAAGGACTTTCCTAACGTCAATGATTCTATGAATCTCGTGCTCCACTTGTCCCTCCACCTCGACCGGAGGCGGGGGCAGTTCCTCTGGACCAGTGGGAGCAACATAACGCTTAAGCAAAGACATATGAAAAACATTGTGAACACGAAGGGAGTCAGGTAAACACAATTCAAACAACACCGGATTGATCACCTTGGTGATCCTGTATGGACCAATGAGCGAGGCGCAAACTTATAGGATGGTACTTTCATACGTAGATTTTTAGTTGACAACCATACCATGTCCCCCACCTTGAAATTCACACCCTTAGAACGTTTCTTATCGGCCTTAGTTTTTTGAATCCTTTGGGCTCTTTCCAGGTTTCGACTGAACCTGTGCCCAAACTGTGCACAGTTCCTGAGAGAGAGCATTGGCCTCTGGGACCGCCGAAACAGCTGGAGAAAAAGGAGCCAAAGCGCGGATGAAACCCCATGTTGCAGAAAAACGGCGATACCCCAGAAGACGAATTCACACGGTTATTAATCGCGAACTCGGCCAGAGACAGGAATCTGGCCCACACATGCTGGTTATCAGCAACATAACATCTGAGATATTGCTCAACGGACTGATTAAGCACGTTCAGTCTGACCATTGGTCTCTGGATGAAGGCTGACGAAAAAGGATAAGGAATATCAATCTTCTTACAGAAGGCCCTCCAGAATTTAGACACAAACTGCACCCCCTGTCAGAAACAATATTCTCAGGAACACCGTGTAGTTTTAACTAATGTGATCCATAAATACGGAAGCCAAAACCTTTGCAGAGGGTAATTTACACAAAGGAATAAAGTGACACCATCTTGCTGAATCTGTCCACCACTACAAGAATCACGGTTTTACCCTCAGAGCATGGCAAATCCGTGATGAAGTCCATGGACAGATGTGACCAAGGTCTACCAAGGTATGGGTAATGGACGGCAACTCACCCATAGGCCGAGTCTTGGGATTCTTGGACCTGGCACAAGTCTTGCACGCAGTTACAAAAGCCCTGAACATCTCTGGAGATTGACGCCACCAAATACTGCCTAGAGACCAACTCCTGGTGGCATTGATACCAGGATGTCCACATAAAACAGAGCTATGGCCACTCACCCAGCAGTCGCAACCGCAAATGAGCTTGGCACAAATAACTTGTCATTGGGAGTACCAGTGGGAGCAAGATGTTGTCCCTGCCACGATTCAGAAGCTAGATCAGATGAGGGTAGCGGCTACGATGATGTCAGCTGGCAGGATGGGCTCAGGAGGGACGTCAGGAGGCTGATACGCCTGGAAACTTCGGGATAAAGGCATCGGCCTTAATGTTCTTGCTTCCGGGTCTGAAGGGTAACACAAAAGTCAAAACGAGTAAGAACAAAGCCCACTCGCCTGTCTGGGATTCAATCGCTTAGCAGATTCCAGAAACATCAAATTCTTATGATCCGTGAGGACCGTAATGCGGTGTAATGCCCCTTCTAAAAAATGCGCCATTCCTCAAATGCCCACTTGATTGCTAGTAACTCCCTATTACCAATGTCATAGTTTCTCTCGGCAGGAGAGAACTTGCGGGAGAAGAAGGCGCATGGCTTGAGATTAGTTAAGGTGGAAGACCCCTGGGACAGTACTGCCCCCACACCATCTTCAGATGCATCCACCTCAACTACAAACGGCTTATTTTGATCAGGGCTGGAATCAGCACAGGAGCATCAACAAAAAACCGCTTTAGCTTTTCAAAAAGCTTCAATAGCTGGCAGGGGACCAGTTGACTAAATCAGCTCCCTTGCGGGTCAAATCCGTAATGGGTTTGGGCTATAACAGAAAAATTTTTGATAAATCTTCGATAGAAATTAGTAAAACCCAGAAATCGCTGGAGCGCCTTCAGAGAGGAAGGTCGCAACCCAATCTACAAATGGCCTGTACCTTACCCGGGTCCATTTTGAAGAAAAAGGGGTGAGAATGTATCCCAAAAAGGTCACTTCCTGAACACCAAAGATACACTTCTCCCCTTTGACAAACAACTTGTTCTCACCGCAACACCTCCAGCACTTGCCCTGGTGTGGGATACGTGACCTCTCCCAGTCTGTTAGAAAAAATCAAGATGTCATCAATATAGACAATTACAAATTTTCCCAAATAAATGGTCTAAAATGTCATTGACAAAATTTTGGAACACCGCAGGAGCATTACTTAACCCGAAGGGCATTACTAGGTACTCATAATGACCCTCCGGGTATTAAAGGCAGTTTTCCATTCATTCACCCTCCCGGATTTCTGACTCAGGTGTACGCCCCCTTCAGATCTAGCCTTAGTAAACCAACAAGCACCCTAAACCTGATTCAACAAATCAGGAATAAGGGGCAAGGGGTACCTGTTTTTAACAGTAATTTTATTGAGTTCCCTGTAATCAATACAGGGCCTCAACCCTCCATCCTTTTTCCCGACAAAGAAAAATCCTGCCCCCATGGAGAAACAGAAGCCGGATGTGACCCTTGGCCAGACTCTCCTTGAGATAATCCCTCATAGACTGACGCTCTGGAGTAGAGAGATTATAGATTACGGCCCTTGGGATTATCTGGACCCCTCATAATATCGATGGCACAATCATATTGC
>ONZH01008741.1:0-66037 GCA_900303285.1 Rhinella marina
GTGCCCCCATCAGACCCCACCGTGCCCCCATCACAGCCACCGTGCCCCATCAGACCAGCCCACCGTGCCCCCATCAGACCAGCCCACCGTGCCCCCATCAGATCAGCCCACGCCCCCCATCAGACCAGCCCACCGTGCCCCCAGACCAACATCAGCCCATGTGCCCCATCAATCACATCAGACCCACCGAGCCCCATCAGACCTCACATCAGCCCACCGTGCCCCATCAAGACATCAGCCCACCGGCCCCCATCAGACCTCACATCAGCCCACGTGCCCCCCATCAGACCTCACATCCAGCCAACTCACATCAGCCCCCGTGACCCCATCAGACCTCACATCAGCCGCACCATGACCTCCATCATGCCCCATCAACCTCACATCAGCCCACCGTGCCCCCAGCAGACCTCACTCAGGCCCACCGTGCCCCATCAGACCTCACATCACCCACTGTGCCGGATCAGCCCACTGTGCCCCACCTCAGATCAGCGTATTGTGCCCCATAAGACCTCAGATCTGCCATCAACCTCAGATCAGCCCACTGTGCGCTCGCACTCCGGGCACTGTCACCTGACTGCGTGCAGCGTCAGGTCAGAGTGCGCGCACTACGTCCTGACTGTACGCGTCAGGAAGTGCAGCTCGGGCACGGAGAAGAACAGGAGCGCCGACACCAGAGCGGAGCCGCGGCGCAGGACAGGTAAGAGAATTTTTTATTTAGTATCGCAAAATAGGAAATTCCGGTACCGAATCGATAGCAGTATAAAAGTATCGATTCAGTATCGAAATTTCGATACCCCGCGACAACCCTAATCACAAGTGGGTTCCAGTCAGGAAAGCTACTGCGACATCACAAGCGGTTTCCAGTAGGGTAAGCTACTGTGACATCACAAGTGGGTTTCAGTCAGGAAAGCTACTCTGACATCACAAGCGGGTTCCAGTCAGGAAAGCTACTGTGACTTCACAAGCGGGTTCGAGTCAGGAAAGCTACTGCACATCACAAGCTGGTTCCAGTCAGGTAAGCTACTGCGACATCACAAGCGGTTTCCAGTCTCTAGTCTGGGTTCCAAGTCAGGAAAAGCTACGTGACATCACAAGCGGGTTCGAGTCAGGAAAGCTACTGCCACATCACAAGCGGGTCCCAGTCAGGTAAGCTACTGCGACATCACAAGCAGTTCCAGTCAGGAAAGCTACCGCCACATCACAAGCGGGTCCCAGTCAGGTAAGCACTGCAACATCACAAGCGGTCCAGTCAGGAACGCCACTGTGACATCACAAACGGGTTCCAGTCAGGAAGCCACTGTGACATCACAAACGGGTTCCCAGTCAGGAAAGCTACTGGAATCACAATCGTTTTTCAGTCAGGTAAGCTACTGTGACTCAACAATCGTGTTTCAGTCAGGTAAGCTACTGTGACATCACAAGCCGGGTTCCAGTCAGGAAAGCCACTGTGACATCACAAGTGGGATCCAGTCAGGAAAGCCACTGTGACATCACAATGGGTTCCAGTCAGGTAAGCTACTCGACATCACAAGCAGGTTCCATCAAAAAAAGCTACTGTGACATCACAAAGCGGGTTTAGTCGGGTAAGCTACTGTGACTCACAAGCGGTTCCAGTCAGGTAGCTACTGCCCACATCACAAGCGGGTTCCAGTCAGGTAAGCTACTGCCACATCAAAGTGGGTTCCAGTCAGGTAAGCTACTACACATCCAACAGGTTCCAGTCAGGAAAGCTACTGTGACATCACAACGGGTTTCTAGTCAGGTAAGCTACTGTGACATCACAAGTGGGTTCTAGTCAAGGTAAGCTACTGTGCATCACAAGCGGGTTCTAGTCAGGTAAGCTACTGTGACATCACAAGCGTGTTTCAGGCAGCTAATACGCATCAAGCGGGTTCAGTCAGAAGCTATGTGACATCACAAGCGGGTTCCAGTCAGGTAAGCTACTGCCACTCACAAGCGGGTTCCATCAGGTAAGCTACTGCCACATCACAAGTGGGTTCCAGTGGTAAGCTTCGACAGGTTCCAGTCAGGAAAGCTACTGTGACATCACAAGCGGGTTCTAGTCAGGTAAGCTACTGTGACATCACAAGCGGGTTCTAGTCAGGTAAGCTACTGTGACATCACAAGCGTGTTTCAGGCAGGTAAGCTACTGTGACATCATAAGTGGATTACAGTCGGGTAAGCTACTAAGACATCACAAGTGGGTTCCAGTCAGGATAGCCACTGTGATATCACACGTGGGTTCCAGTTAGGAAAGCTACTGTGACATCAAAAGCGAGTTTAAGTTGGGTAAGCTACTGTGACATCACAAGTGGGTTCTAGTCAGGTAAGCTACTGTGACATCACAAGTGGGTTCTAGTCAGGCAAGCTACTGTGACATCACAAGTGGGTTCTAGTCAGGCAAGCTACTGTGACATCACAAGTGGGTTCTAGTCAGGCAAGCTACTGTGACATCACAAGTGGGTTCTAGTCAGGCAAGCTACTGTGACATCACAAGCGGGTTCTAGTCAGGTAAGCTACTGTGACATCACAAGCGTGTTTCAGGCAGGTAAGCTACTGTGACATCATAAGTGGATTTCAGTAAGGTAAAATACTGTGACATCACAAGGTTTCAGTCAAGTAAGGTACTGTGATATCACAAGCGGGTTTAACACCCCCAGAAATATTCTGATTTGGATGACCCTTCCCCCAGGTTTATGTATCACTAATGTCATGATCAGTAATGCTTTTCTCTCCTTGAGAATGTCAGACGGTCACGCTGCACTGACATATGGCTGACATATAGCCAGTATCGCTGCATCATGTGAACACTTCCTACAATAGTACGTATTGTCTGACGGGAACAGAGAAGCCCTTGACCCACCAGCAACTGATTCCTCTCAGCCATGGTATAGAACATAGGAATAGCAATGGCCACAAATGAAATAACCTAATCTTTTTCCATGACACCATTTTTCCTCACCCTGGGCAAGAGTTTCCATTAAGGCGGAAAATGACAGTACTGAAACACGAGTCTTACTTTAGCAATTATTTCTGAAATGTTCTTCAAAGACTGTTTGATCGGGTACTTTGCCATGTCCCACTGGAACCTTGTGATGTATGTGACCAAATCCACTGAAAAACAAAGAGAGCGTCACTCGCACGCGTCAGCCGTCATGTGCTTCTCAATCTTCTCCATCTACATGGACAGAATCACTCGGAATTTGTCATATCAGAAGGGGCATTTACAGGGTAATCACAAGACTTCAATCTTCCTCTGACGACGGGTGGAATAACCTATCATTTCATACATTACAGTGAAAACCGCAAGATAATTACACTCCGAGATGAAAATGGACGTAAAACTCAGAGTAGATCTATACGAAAATTAGAAGTAAACTGTAATAACAGGGCTTCTGGTAAGTACAGGTAGTTGGTTGTCCTAGTATTAAAAGAAAAATCACATAAAAAAACTACCGGCTAATCACGGCTAACCAGGTTTCCAAAATGACAACCTAGGGAACTGAGAATATCATCTCCGCCACTTCCAAGAACAAAGGGTCAAAAAAAAAATACTATAAAGTAATAAAAGAAGTAATACCGCTCCCCGACGCTCCTGTGCCAATGCTTCTCGGGTCACCCCGCTAGTGTCTGATCTTTCTGCTCCACTGATGACATGACTGCCATGTCAGTGGTGTTGACATGTCATCACTACAGCAGTGACGTCATCGCTGGTAGAGATGAGCGAGCATGCTCGGCCGAGCGTACTCGGAAGCAATTTTCGAGTAGTAGCGTACGCATTTTATAATCTGTACGCTAATACATACGCATCTTATAATCTGTACACTAATGCATACGCATCTTATAAATTTGTACGCTAATGCGTACAAATTACAAGATGCGCACGCATTAGCTTACAGATTAGAAGATGCGTACGCTACTACTCGAAAATTTCTCCCGAGTACGCTCAGCCGAGCATGCTCGCTCATCTCTAGTCGCTGGAGCACAAAGACCGGCAGGGGATCAGTAACGTGAGCTTTACTTCTTTTATTTTTTTGTAAGCAGTTTGTTTTTTTAAAGGGGTATTCCCATCACAGACAATGGGGGCATATCGCTAGGATATGCCCCCCATTGTCTGATAGGTGCGGGTCCCACCTCTGGTACCCGCACCTACAACGACAACGCAGTGGGGAGAGCTGTGGGTGGAGGATCCCAGATTTAGCAGGGTCCGTCCACCATCAAGCGCTGCTCCCCTCTGCTTCCATAGAAGTGAATGGGAGCGCACCGCCCATGCGCGGTCACCGCTCCCATTGATTTCTATGGGGCCGACGGAAATAGCAGAGCCAGCGCTCTGAAATTAATGGAGGCCAGCTGCGCATGAGCAGTGCGCCCTCCGTTCATTTCCCCACTCCGTTGTCATTGTAGGTGCGGGTCCCAGGGGTCAGACCCGCACCTATCAGACAATGGAGGGCACATCCTAGCGATATATCCCCATTGTCTGTGATGGGAAAACCCCTTTTAAGTGGTTCTCTGGGCTACAGATATTGATGACCTATCCTCAGGATAGGTCAAGAACATCACACTGACAGAGGTCTGATTCCCGTCACCCCCACTGATCAGCTGTTTCAAGCAGCAACGGTGCCGGAAACAAACAGTGTACGGAGCAGAAGCAGAAGACTCTGTACACTGTGTAGTTTCTGACGCCGGCGCGCTGACGATCACCCCCAACTGGAATCGAAGCTGAGCTGCAGTATCCGCGCATGGCAGAGTTTCCAGCATAGTCTGAAACAGCTGATCGGTAGGAGTGCTGGGTGTTGGTTGAACCCCCACCAATCTGATACTGATGACCTATCCTGAGGACAGGGCATCGATAGCTGAAGCCTGGAGAATCCCCTTAAATGATAAGTGCTCTATTAATAGGTCACTATCGTTTTAAAAACTTCTCATGTTTGAAATTAGGAATTTGTGGTGGTCCAGGTGCTGAGACCACATGCTAGAATGAAGGAGAAAGATATGTGCCCCTACAGCTTTTTTTTCCAGATCCAAGTCTTCAGCCCCTACATAACTAAGGAGGAGATCATGCAGTTCTGCCTCTTCCTTCTAGCAATCATTGGAATCTATTAATGGAGTTCTCCAGAAATGATTTAAAATGGCCTTCAGCAACCTGTCCTAGAATGTGAGGCGGTGAGGGGACAAGGCATAACTATATACTACACTGCTCTACAATAGGTGGTAATGATGTGATCCTGCCTATGATATGCCATCCTGGCTGAGCTGCCTGACAGGAATGCTCACCAATATATAACACATGCAAGTGCCAGAGAGCAGTGTGTAGTCAGGCCCCTAGTGGAGACAACCAGTCCTGCTCACATTCTAGGACAGGTCCTGGAGAACCCTTTTAAAGGGAGTCTGTCACCTCCTAGGCCCCTATAAAGTACATAGAGATGCCCATAGCACATGTTGTAACAACAGTAATGTTACCTTTGGCGCATTCCTCTGTGTTTTAGAAGTCCCAAAAACGGAGTTTTAAATTTATGCAAATGAATCGCCGCATGAGCCCGGAGGCGGCGTTTAGTTCTTGGAGCCCGGGCTCCAGTCCTTTTTAACATGCAATCCCCGCCCCCGCTACTGCTTCTGCCCGCCCTGCACCTCGTTGGGGTCCTCCTTCTCAGCCGGTGAGATCTCAGTCTCTCGCTGGGCCGGGGCATGCGCACTGACTTCGGCGATGCCGTGCCCAAAATGGGCATCACAGTGCGCATGCCCCGGCCCAGCGAGAGACTGAGATCTCACCGGCTGAGAAGGAGGACCCCAACGAGGTGCAGGGCGGGCGGAGGCAGTAGCGGGGGCGGGGGTTGCATGTTAAAAAGGACTGGAGCCCGGGCTCCAAGAACTAAACGCCGCCTCCGGGCTCATGCGGCGATTCATTTGCATAAATTTAAAACTCCGTTTTTGGGACTTCTAAAACACAGAGGAATGCGCCAAAGGTAACATTACTGTTGTTACAACATGTGCTATGGGCATCTTTATGTACTTTATAGGGGCCTAGGAGGTGACAGACTCCCTTTAAAGTGTCACTATGACCCCTTAAGATCTTTTAAAATCACAGTCACCCTTCAGGCAAGTGACATGGAGGAGATGTCATAGTCTCCACCATCTAGATAGAACTTTCTCTTTTGATCTACCAAAATTAATAAAGTCCCAGGTATCCTGCCCACCTTCAGTGAGCCTTGTGTGGAAATGTGGACAGGCTGAAGAGATAGCCAGCTGTGATACATATGTGATAAAAAATAGTAATATGATGTATATCTTTAAAGGGCTACTCTTTTTCATTAGGGAGAGCCCCAAGTATTCAGATTACAAGTCTGTGCGTGGTATTGATATAAATGTATCAGTCTGCATGAGTGTTGGCGTTACCTCCACTGGCCAATAGGTTCTCCTGCACCTTGTCTCTGCTGTCCTCCAGGACATCCGCCATATACTGCGCAACCTTCTTCACCGTTCTGTAAATTAACATTGCAGGACAGATAAATGTATGAAGGAGTTATGTCGTTGACTATTACAATAATAATTACTACGACCACTCATTTCGAGCTTATCATTTCCTAACAAAAAATAAAATTTAAAAGTAACAACCCTAACCCAATCATCAAGAGGCAGAGCACAAAGGAAGATACAGACAGACAAGACAATAACCTGTAAGACTGACTCCTGACACCTACAAGCAAGACTTGGCCGAGCATGCATGTGTTCTCAATAAGAAAAGTATCTCCCTGAAGAACAAAAGGGTCGTCATGATGAAGTCCAAGAGATCTATCCTCACGTCCCCAGACCTGTGCTACCAGGAGAAAGTCATGACATCCCTCATGCATATAAGATGGATAAATGTTTACTGCTCGTTTCCAGGGGTTATGACCACCCTGCAATCCAGCTGCGGTGGTCGTGCTTGCACACCATAGAAAAAAACACCTCTAGGGTGGCCAGAACTGTGGGAGCACACACAAGCATGCATGCGCAGCAGCTCCTGTGCTGGCAACCTCGTATTTGGGCTGCAGCGGTGGCCGTACCCTTGGAAACGCGCACTGTATAATGCGATGGAAAAGGAGGCAATATGGACAATTGCAATACATTAGTAAGTGCCTTGTATTATGATACATGTTAAATGCCATCTGCTGAAGTGAGACATATATTTAAACATATATTTATATAGCATTTACCCTTCTACAAATGCATCCAGTTTAGCCAGCTCATCAGACAAACCGACCAGGACATCAAGAGTGCCGACCTGCATAAAAACAAAATCAGAAACAATAATTAAGAGACATCACAAATCGAACATACAATATATGACCATAAACAGTGGTGGGGAGAAAAGATACCTCACTGGAGCAGCACTCTTTTAGGCCACCTGCACACAAGATCCGCACAAATTTCTGTGCAATTTCGAACAGCAGTTTTTGGTGCGGTTTTGCCGCAGATCTCACCCTTCATTGGAGCAGCTAAAACCAAAAACATATTTGACATGATGCAGATTTGGAAATCCACACCGCAGGTCAATTTCCGCGCAGAAAAAAATCCGCAAAGTGTACATGAGAGTTGTGTAATTTCATACACTTTGCTGATACTATACTATGCTGTGGTTTTTCTGGAGGAACCTGTTCGTATTCCGCAACGTGTGCAGGTGGCCTAAAGGGATTGCCTGAGTTATAAAAAAAAAAAAAAAGGCTGCCTCTGGCACTAAAACCCTCAAAAGGGTCCTCCAACTCTTTGTAAGTGATGGCTTAGGACTCTTTCACACTAGCGGCAGCACGGATCCGGCACCTAAAGGGTGCCGAAGGATCCGTGCTGCCGCTGATACATGTGTGGAGCCGGAGCAGCGGTCCGGCCCTCACATATGTTGACACAGACATTGGGACAAGACACAGAGAACATACATACACACACATACACATACATACTTACATACTCCAGCCAGGGACGCCGGCAGCATGTCTTCACGCGCCTCCTGCGCGCAGTGATGACGATTCCCCATAGCGCCCTCTGCTGGGTGCAGTGGGGAAACGTCATAGCTGCGCGCAGGAGGAGCGTGAAGACATGCTGCCGGCGTCCCTGGCTGGAGTATGTGAGTATGTATGTGTGTGTGTGTATGTATGTCTGTATGTATTTCTGTATATGTGTAGCCGGATC
Source organism: Rhinella marina (assembly GCA_900303285.1). NCBI lineage: Eukaryota > Metazoa > Chordata > Amphibia > Anura > Bufonidae > Rhinella > Rhinella marina. The sequence goes on from ONZH01008741.1 coordinate 8,164, forward strand.
CGGAATGACCCCCCATTGCAAGTCAATGGAGGACAGATCCGGATTACTGGTGTGTCACACCAAACTAATCTGTCCCCATTGACTTGCATTGGGGGTCATTCCGGATCCGTCTTGGTGCGGATGCCTGGACCGGAGAGAAAACTGCAGCATGCTGCGGTTTGTTCTCCGGTCTGAAGACGGAACGGAATGCTTTCAGGAGCATTCCGTTGTCTTCAGTTCAGTTTTGTCCCCATTGACAATGAATGGGGACAAAACTGAAGCGTTTTATTCCAGTATTGAGCCCCTATGACGGAACTCAATACAGGAATTTAAAAACGCTAGTGTGAAAGTAGCCTTATCCTCAGGATACTCCATTGCTATCTGATCAGTGGGGATCTGACACTCCGCCGATCAGCTGCTCTGCAGAAGCTCTGGCGCTAGAGAACAGTAATGTCTGTTGCTCAGTGGACAGAGCAGTTTAATGCAGCGCAGCTCCCATTCACTTCAAGGGTACAATGGATGAAGCTGTGTGGTTCTGCCTAGGGTTGTCACGATACCAAAATTTTGATTCGGTTTCGATACCATAAAAAAGTATTGCGATACTTCGCATTTTATGAAACATCCGGCCCATAACAGAACAGTCCTATGCTATTTTTTGGGGGGACAAGGTGACTAAAAAATGGTGAATCGTGCAGTTTTAATTTTTTTTTCTGTTATGGTGTTCGCTGCATAGGAAATGTTTTTTAATAGTTTTACTTTTCGGACGTGGCGATTCCTAATATGTTTATTTATTTTTATACATTTTATATGTAAAATTGGGAAAGGGGGATTTAAACTTCATTTTGATGTTTGTTTTTTTTTAACTTTTTTTTTTTTTTTTACTGTTTATTTACTATTAGCCCCCTTAGGGGCTAGAACCCTTGTCCTATGCACCGTAATAGAGCTCTATTAGGGTGTATAGGACTTCACACTCTCCCTGCTGACAGCTGCAATATCTGGCAGTTAACCCCTCAGGTGCAGCACCTGAGGGGTTGACTATCACGGATCTTAGCGTCTTGTCATACAGGTCTGCCGGCAGTAGAATCACATAGCCGGCACCCTCCTCCTGTACTTGTATTAAACAATAGTTATGTTCATTGGTGGCACAGTGGCCACAGCCCCTCCCCTCTGTCCTCGCATTGGTGGCACAGTGGCCACAGCCCCTCCCCTCTCTCCTCTCATTGGTGGCACAGTGGCCAGAGCCCCTCCCCTCTCTCCTCTCATTGGTGGCACAGTGGCCACAGCCCCTCCCCTCTCATTGGTGGCACAGTGGCCACAGCCCCTCTCCTCTCATTGGTGGCACAGTGGCCACAGCCCCTCCCCTCTCTCCTCTCATTGGTGGCACAGTGGCCACAGCCCCTCCCTCCTCTCACTGGTGGCAGCGGCAGCAGTAGCACAGGGGGGAGGGAGAGACTGCCTCCTTCTCCCCTGTGCTGCTGAGGGAACATGGAGCGCGCTGAGAGCAGCGCGCACCATGTTCTCTAATACTAGGCTGTGAAGTAGCGCAGCCTACTAGCGGTAAATGGTAAATCCCAGTATCGTATCGATACCGGTACAAAAGTATCGATCCAGTATTGATAAATTCGATACCCGGTGCAACCCTAGTTCTGCCACCAGGGCTACTGCAGAATAGCTGATCAGTGGGGGTGCAGGTGTCAGACCCCCACCAATCTGATAGAGATTGTGTTGCTTTGTTGGTGCTAACCTGAAGATAGACCGTCACTAGACAGTCGCTCTAAGTGTAGAAAGGATAAGTCACCAATATTAGATAAGTGGAGATCTGACTCTCCGCACCCCCAGTGATCTGCAGCGTAAAAGAGCCGCGATCAGCTTTAGGGCACCGTGGCCTCTTCACGGCTTACATGGGGCCGTCTACTTTATAGCAGCAGTGCATGATATTGCAGCTTCGTCCAGTCCCTGAGGGTAGGTCATCAAGGTCCCAAACCAGGAAAACCCCTTTAAGATCTCAATATCAATAGTACGTACCTTTAAGTCAGGTATGTTAAACTTGTGATTGGTAGACAAGTTGTTATTCTTGATGGTGGCGGCCATGAGTTTTCCCAGGTTTGCTGGCATGTTTTCTCCCCAGGAGCGGAGATCAACCAGAACTCGGTCATAATTGTGGATTAAGTATTGGTCGTAGGTGGAATTTCACTAGAATAAAACATAAAAAAAAAATGACATAAGCTCTTTAAAATGATGAAGCCAGTACTGGATAAAGCTTGCTCAGGTGGTTTGCATTGTCCAAAGTGTACGACATCAAGTTTGGAACAACCCCTTTAAAGGCTATGTCTGCCTATTCTCCATGCATTAGGCCTTGGACGAGCTCCCACCCCGCTTCATTGGGACAACATTCGTTAGGGCTGTCTTGGCGTCAGTGACTTCAGCTGTCAGCTTTCCTCCTGCCACGGCATCGATCCCCTCAACCTATTCCAGTCCAAGAGGTGGGTGGCCGCACCTTCATGGCGTTAGTGTACAGCGATTATATTAGTTTTTATATTTATGCAAATTAGACAGTTTGAGCACTGAGGGGCCAGCCTAGCTCTTGGAGCACCCCTACTGCTATACCCTTCAAAATCATACCGGCACCTCCACGTCTGGGAGGACTGACATCGCCAGCAGCTTCAGTAGAAATGTCCTATCCTTGCCTATAAAACGGACAAGAATAGGACATGTTCTGACTTTTTTTGCGGGCTCCTGGAACGGATGTCTATGGGACAGCAGCAGCGTACAGGAAGAGAGACAGCGCGCCATCTCTGCAAACAGCTGATCGGTAGAAGTGGCGGGTGTCGGACCCCCACCGATCTTTAGGATAGGTCATCAATAGAAAACAACCCGGAGAACCCCTTTAATAGGGTTGGTCATGCTGCAGGTGCCGCAGTTTGCACATGGAGCCGTTCATTTCTATGGGTCCACAAAAAAAAGAAAGAAAAAAAACACGACCGCAAACGGATGCCATCCTGCCATCCTTGCGCTGTCTGCAACCGTATATCCGTTCCGCAAATTATAGAACGCGTCCTATTCTTGTTCATATTGCAGAAATTGCTAAAAAATAAAATAGGTTTCCCCTTAAAAGAGGAGCTGAAACGTTCAGCGCAAAACATGTTTACTTGGTGTGTGTTCCTCGAACTCATCGCCGGCCACATGGCAATTATCTAATTAAAATGTTAGATGAAATCATAAATGACCGGACAGACGGAGAGGTTACATAAGAAGTCAGTCGGCTCTGGTAAACAAGAAAGAGAGACACAGAAGGAAAGAGGGCTACAACGCCCCAGTTATTTGGAAGGCTAGCCATATACGTCATTCACCCCATGAACATGCACCCTTGGCTTAGCCGAGCATGCATGTGTTCTCAATGGGGACAAGAGAAGATGCCTTTGCCAGACATCCCTGTGAGAACAAAGGATCAGGCAGATTGAAATCTAACATGTAGGGGTCAGCAAGAATGCATCATCGGACATTTACACATTTGAAATGTCATCCTGTTTAATATGCTAAAAATTGGTGACAGAAACCCTTTAAGACGGTTTTACACTGCACAATTGTCGGGTCAATTATTGGAAACAAACGGCACTAAGAATGCTCATTCCTGATGATTGGCCCGTGTACATGTGTCACCAATCACCCGCAATACACTCATTAGGGTCCATTCAGACATCCGTAATTGTTTTGCAATCCGCAAAAAAACGATAACTGCCCGTGTGCGTTCTGAAATTTGTGGACCGCACATGACCGGCTCATGATAGAAATGCCTATTCTTGTCTGCGATTGCGGGCAAGAATAGGACATGCTCTATCTTTTTTGCGGGGCCGTGGAACGGAACTATGGATTCGGACAGAACACAGTGTGCTGTCCACATCTTTTGCGTCCCCATACAGCAGAGGTGATTTCTACATGGAAATGCAACTCTCACCTCCACTGAGGAGCACGCAGTTATTGGGTAGGAGAGGTTCCTTCCTGATAATTGCCCACTCGCCCGGAGCATGTAAATGCGCCTTGAGGCCTCCTTCACATTTCTGTGTCTGTATAAAGTCTGTGCAAAAATCAGTAAAGCCTCATTCACACGTCCGTGTCCGTACTGAAATCCGTGAGCAGGTGGTCAGTGATGCATCCGTGAAGCTGTCCGTGAAGGATACGTGTTGGGTCCGTGTGTCTGTTTTTTGCCGTCCGTGTTTCACTGACACTGAACAGCTGAAAAATAATTTTCAAAGCATCTCTTCTTAATGATCCGTGAAACACGGATTACATCCGTGAGGGATCCGTCGTTTTCACGGACTCATTGACTATAATGGGCGTGAGGGATCCGGGAGCACGGATCAAGATAGGACATGCATCCGTGCTAAAAAAACGGAACCACGGACCGTGATGAAACACTGATGTCTGAACACACACATTCAAATGAATGGGGACGTGTGCTGTCCATGGAGAACACGTACAGCTCACGTCCGTGAAACACTGACATGTGAATGAGGTTAAAGTGTTTCATCCAGCAGGTAGGAGAATCTGAGTTTGGTCCGTGTGTCCGTTTTTTTGCCCTCCCGGTTTCATATTTAGTCCACGGACACTGCTAGGCGGAAAGTTAATTTCCAAGTCAGTGAAAAATTGACCAAATCTGGACGCAAAACGAATGCCATCCGTTTTGTGTCCATGTTTTTTCACGGACCTATAGACTATAATGGACGTGTTTGGTCCACATCACGGATGAATGTAGGGCGTCTTGTTTTCTTTTTCACTAACCCGAGGTCAGTAAAAACACGGACCCGCAAAAAATATAGATGATGTCCATGAGACATCCGTATTAGATCCGTTTTTTCACAGATCCATTGTAACAATGCCAATCCTTGTCCACAAAATGGACAAGAATAGGACATGTTTTATTTTTTTTGCGGCCATGCAGACATACGTTAACGGAATGCATGCGGGGTCATTTCCTTTTTTTTTTTTTTTCCGGACTCAATAGTTCCGCATATGGGGTGCAAAAAAAACTGAACGGACACGGAAAAAAAAAAATTCAGCTCACACTAATGTCATGGCTTCATGAGAACCAAAATGTCTGCCGCTACTCTTCAGCGGTGGATTATAAGGGACAGACGACATACATATCTCTATAACAGCAGCCACCAGGGGTCACAGCCCAGTTAGGTCACCAGAAAACAAATTACACGCGACATTTGGGGCTGACACGTCCTTGGTCAAGCTTTAGTGGAGCGAGCAAGTACTCGGGTAATGCCGCTCCCGTCCGCCGCTCCACCATGCCTCGGAAAAGGGTATGCAAGCCCGAAACGTCGCTTGTAATTTGTATTCTGGTGACACTGGATTGTACAAAAACCTACCTGGGCTGTGACCCGTGTTGAGACCTGTACGTTTTTCTGGAGATACGTATCCTATTGGAGATCCATGACACTTGAGGGGTGTGCACCGCTTATTTCACACACGACCAAAGGGTGTGCAACTTCCCTTGCTGCTGTATGGACAGACTTGTATGGGGCAAGGACGTTCTGAGGAGATTATTTAGAGGTGACTCATGCGTCATTTATAGTGTACAACATTAAAATAATGGGGGTTTTCATGTCATCCATCTACCCTCACTTAGCTGGAAAATCCTCTTTAAAGGGGTTACCCCATCAGACATCATATGGTACATGACACCCTCTTTCTAACAAAGCTAGAACCAGCACTGTACCTCACTGGGATCCAGAGATCTCCACATTCTTTCCTCCAATTGTTCTGCTAGATTTATTTCAGGCTGGCAGCCCAGGGGGCGTGTGACATAACCGTGCCCAGCACGCTGATGTCACATGAGCAGCACTGGCCAATCACGGCCAGCTGCAGGGATTACTACAGTGATGTCATACACTGGGCCATGACTGGCACCACAGGGATGACATATCACCATGCAGGGTGAGAATGGGGAAGAAATGTATTATTTTAACATTTTCGATATTTTTTTTTCTTTTTTTGTGCAGAAAATGCCTCAGATAGCTCTTGTATTACAGGTTCTGGAAATCACGGCCTTCACATTACTTTACTTCCCTCTACCATGTGAGGCAATCGGTATAGTAAGAGGAGCGTGTGGTCAAGAGCTTCCTGTCACAAGTGACACAACCTTCACTGAGCCACAGGGCGCCATTCACACATACACGTCAGGCTGTATGCTCAGCTGGGGCATTCATGTTACTCCACAGAAAAAAAAATACGCTCAGGACAATGTGGGCCAAGAGCAAGAATTCTCAACAATGACCAAAACCGAAGCGTCTCCTGAATGGTCCATTTCCCAAGGCCATAGGGTACATTCACATCTGCGGCATGGTTTATGCGGCACAAATGCTGGTGATCTGGTGGGGAACTGTAGAAACTGGCAATGCCGGATGCCGCTCAGATCCGCTGCCGCAGAAGTGAACGTACCCACAACCGTAACTCAAGGGCTTTGCGTCTCATATTCCCTACCAAAAGGATCCACATGTATACGGCAGGGATGCTCAACCTGTGGCCCTCCAGCTGTTGTAAAACTACAACTCCCATCAAGCCCTGCTGCAGGCTGATAGTAGGCTGTCCAGGAATGATGGGAGTTGTAGTTTTGCAACAGCTGGAGGGCCGCAGTTTGGGCATCCCTGCTATACGGCATCACCTCACAGCACGATACTGTCCTAGATACAATTCGGTGAAGTGTGCCACATTGGATTGTGCTTGTGGGTCCTCTTGGGATGGGCCCTCAGCAGTCTACAGCCATCACATCTACAGCCATTTGTATGAAGTCGAAGAATCCTATAAACAAGTAGCTAATAGGCCTCTCCTGAGGGTTGGGCTGTATACTTGTAGGTATGAAGTCCCAGGTGTTGCTTACCAGGTGACTGAAGAGGAACAACCTCCCCACCACCATCTTCCTGCAGACCCTTGAAGATTGCACTAGCTGTTAAGTCCTGACCGGCGGTTGACATGAGCCACCCAGGAATCTGTACAGGATATAACACCACAGCGCGCAGACATATCCTGCACAGATTGCCAGACTGCTAACGACATCCTCAAGAAAATGGTGGAGGAGCTCCTCAGCTGACCTGATTAAACTATGAGGGTTAGTCAGGCGTCTACAAAGTGCGCTGATAGACCCGCATTGCTGCTGATGCCCACACATCTGCCGCTGCATCTCCCCATCACATGGATCAAAACATCCCGCAGCCAATAGCACAAGCGATGGGAACCAATAGCAATGGGAACTGCGATGCTAGGGAGGCTCGTCCCTGTCGCGGCCTGCTATTGGCTGCCCCCACCCACGGATGCTTTGATCCGCATGACGGGGGGGGGGTCACAGTGGCGGCCGTGCTGGCACCAGAAGGGGAGCGGGGTAAGTATAACCTGTGTGAGGGCCCTGGGCATTAGAGGGGTTTTCTGGGAGTTTGATTAATGGGGGTCTGACACCCGGGACCCCCGCCGATCAGCTGTTTGAGAAGGCAAGAACTGCTCGCAGTAGCATCATCGCCTTCTCTCTGCTTCTCCAAAGCCGAGCAACGACACGTTCAGAAATCCGCTATACAATGTAAGGCGCTGTGCTCGGTGAACACGGGGAAGGCTGCAGCAGTACTACGAGCCTTCTCAAACTGCTGATCTGCAGGGGTCCCAGGTGTGAGACCAGGTGCCCCACCGATCACATACTGATGACCTGCCCAGAGGATAGGAGGTCATTAGTATTAAACTCCCAGAAAACCCCTTTCAAACATGAACACATTGCTCGGCCTAGTCAGTAGGGCTCAAAATAAAAGGGCTTCCAAACACCGAGGACTTCTGATCTTTTGGCAGAAAAAAAAAGGATTTGCATATTTAACCCAACATGTCCGATCCGTGTTTATGAATATTTGCAGTTGGGTGAAATTTAGCAGGCTTCACAGAGATTTTTAGGGATTCAATAGATCAGCCCTTCAAATCACATCATATACACACACATCATGTATAAATACTAAATCGTACATGCATCATATCCTATACACACCTGTCTGTCGATATATAGCCATTTCATCTTACATCTTCCACACATATTATACTATTTATCACAAACACATGCTACATGTATGTGCAGACCTCGGCCCCCCCGGACCTCCTCACGTTGCAGGATCCATACCTGATTAGCTGAGATAAGCTGTCAAAATCGGTACAGACAAGCGGAGGGTCAGCTCATCAGATCTCCGCCATCCTCTCGCTCACAACCCACCGCCTCTTCTCATTCCAAGAAGTAAAGCATTAAAATACATTCGCTTCCCCTTACACAGATAGACGGAAGCCATTTTCTAGAAGGTAAATGCCTAGGTTACTTCCTAAAGTCACCAACAAAATGGTTCCGTAGATAGCGACAAGACGGTAGAGGCAGGGTGCTCGCTCTAGTGTTCCTGAGCCCGTGTCACACACCGCATCACATGATTGTATCAGCTGACACGCACACACACCAAGGTCTTATTACCGCAATACACCCAGATGTAATGCCCAAGATCGGCCGCTAGGGACATGTCACGTGACAGCTAGAGGGAACAGCTCCTCCTAGTGGTGGATGGTGGGAAGGTTTCTTTCCCTGCAGTTTACAGCTGTGAGGGAAACATAAAGATGCAGCAGAGCCGGGTGTGTTATGCTGCATGTTATAAGTACAGTATTGTATATTTACATAGCCTGTACATGGTCTGCTGCATCTATGGAGTTGCTAATGCCTAGAACCCTTAGGGTGGGATCACATCACATTTTATGCCTCCGTTTGACCTATACGTTAGAAAAAAAGGATACAAAAACTAAGCACACCAGGTTCATGTATCCTGCAGAGTCCAAAACTTTTTTTTTTTTTTAATAATTGAACTCTATGGTGAACTCTGAATGGCATCAGTCTGACGCATCCGTTTAACGTATACATTTTTTTTTATATGTGCCACATTTGTGGACATCTGCCCCTGTTTCCCCTATGCAAAATCATCAACTCCTTGCTATATTTCACCTTAAAGCATACCTCCCAACTTTTAAAAATCGCAAAGAGGGACAATGTGTGCGGTGCGCATCATGGCAGTTTTTTTCATACTAGGCCACACCTCTAACTCCGCCCAAAGCATAATTACTGGAGCCCCTGTGGCAGTTTTTTTTATTGCGCTTTAATGTCTATTTAAATATTAGCTCATAAATCATCAGATTATAGACATTTTAAGGTCCAAATTGCACCAAATAATGAAGTTCTGGTCTAATATACAGGTAGAATGCATACAGATAGTTTAGTAAGGAGCAATTTAGTAAATTTATTAATGCACATTTATGCATTAATTCCCCAGGTCAAAAAGAGGGACATTTAAGGAGCAAAGAGGGACAGAGAGACTTGGGTCAAAAAGAGGGACACTTGGGAGGTATGCTTAAAGGGTTAACTTAAATTGACTTATACTGTTTAACACTTGAATTCCTCCAGTAAAGAAACACACTGGTTTATTGCAGACCCTGACTCTCTGGACCTTTTTCCCATTGGGGTGTACCACACCTTACCATCTCCTTACAGAGAGCAGCAACACCTGGTGACACCTCTGTGGTGTCTGAGGGACCACCCCATAACCGACCACTGCATATGGCCACATGGTTAGGTTTAGTTCACTCCTGGTTTTGGCTTCCAAAACTGCATGCAGAAACCTGACCGTGTGGTCCTACCCTAAGGCTATGGTTCATATGGACAAAATCTGCCAATGATTCAGCAACAGTTTCAGTTATCTACTATGTAATCCAAATTCAAAACTCCATTACCAGCTTCCCATTCACTTCAATGGAAAAAAACGACCATGTGTTTTTTTTTCAGCAGCTGATTTGAAAGACCTGTGAGAAGTGACATGTTAGGGTAGGTTCACATGAAGGATTTTGACCACATCAAAATCACACTGGTATCATTTCAGTAGTGGGTTTTCATTTTGAATGGTGCGGTCCCGCTTTCTGTTTGGCTCCATGCAATGCAGGCGTCCGCTGTGGTTTTTTGAGAGATCTGCCTGATAACTGCGCTAAGAATGGACACATACATCCTCAGCTTGGTCTGGAAAATTGCAAGGTAAAAGTCCTCACAGATCCTCAGGATAAGTCATCAGTATCTGATCGGTGGGGTCTGACACCCAGAACTCCTGCTGATCAGCTGTTTGAGAATGCACCGATGCTCCTGTGAGCGCTGCTACCTTCTCCCCGCTCAGCAAGCACAGCGCCGTACATTGTATAGTGGCTGTGCTTGGTATCGCGCTCAGCCCCATTGACTTGAATAGGGGTGAGCCGCTCTTAGGCCACGTGACCAATGAACGTGACGTCACTAACCTAGGAAAAGCTAAGAGAAGGCCGCGGCGCTCACGGGAGCACTGGTGCCTTCTCAAACAGCTGATTGGCGAGGGTCCCGAGTGTCAGACCCCCACTAATCAGATACTGATGACCTGTCCTGAGGATAGATCATCAGTAGTAAAATCCTGGAAAACCCCTTTAAAGAAAGGACTTTGTCTACATGTACGGCAGAGGTCCTGAAGGGGTTAAACAATGATACATTCTCCCTATGCATGCTGGTTTCACACAATATGCTGTATTTTACCATGTCCAGATGTTAGCTGTAGGTCTATAGTAAGTCATGAAATGCAGTGCAGACATATTTGTGGCATTTTTTGTTCACTTGTGTTGCGTTTTTTAGGTTCTAGAGATTTTTTGCAACTCTCAGCGTGTTGTTTTTCGGTTCATTTTTCTGCCATAGACCTGTATCGTTTTTAATTCCTGATTGAAAATAACTTGACAATGTGTGTTGTTTTTTTATTGCATTTTTCATTTTTTTTATAGTAAATAGTTATGTGATGGCAACAGGGACATGTGTTTTCAGCGATCAGCCATAGCATTCATTCAGCCATCCTTTCCATTCAGGCACAATACAGATGACTGCCATGTGGTAGCATACTTTCTAGCAACATGCTCCGTCACTGCAGGGCTGAGCACCCCTCTAGGGAAGCCATTATGATGTTCAGGACTGAACTGAAGACAAAATCAGAGGGAAATGACTGCAAGGGTGTTTTCTGAAAAACAATCTACAATAAAAATAACATGGTGGTATATAGTTCCGATTTAAAAATGTATGGCTTGCAAAATAGAATAAAAATATATGTAAAAAAAATAGAATAAAAAAAAACACTATATGTAAAACATGCCCCCCCCAAATGCATGTAGTTTGCATATAATATAAAAATTGCTGGCAGGTTTACAGGTATTTAAAACCCCCAACACAATAAATGTGCTAAAGGGGCTTTATGGTTGTAGAAATTGGATAGGTCATCAATATCAGATCGGTGGGTGTGCGACACCTCAGAGATTAGCTGGTCTCAGCAGTAGACAGAGCCAGAAGTGGAGAGCATTGTCCACTGTATAGTGGCTGTGCGGGGCGGGTCCTTTCTCTGCCCCCCCCCCCCCCCAATACTTTAAAAACATTGTGCCACCTCACAGTAGCATTGCCCTCGTTGAACAACCTTCACAGTAGTTATGTTCAGATATGTGCCCCCTAATAATATCCACATTGTGCCCCCTCATCACTGGCGTAACTATAGGGGTCGCAGCGGTCGCAATTGCAACCGGTCCCCTAAGCCAGCTGTGCTATACTTTTCCCTTTATAAGATGCAGTGCATCTTATAAAGGGAATACTAGTGAGCACTTCCATAATGGAAGCGCTCACTAGTCTGCAGGAGGAGGGGGAGAGAAGCGCTGTGAGCACTATACTGTACTTACCTAGGGTGACCAGACGTCCTCTTTTTCCCGGACATGTCCTACTTTTGGGACCTAAAAAAATGTCCGGGGGGAATTTCAAAATCGTCCGGGATTTTGTTCGACTGCCTCAAACTGTTTCATTTAGGGTTTCTGATCTCATTTAGGGTTTTATATGGGGGTTTGATCTGAAAGGAAGGGTTTTTTTTGTACTAGCGCACAATATAAAGGGGTGTTTTTGTACTGGCACACTATCTGTGTGGTACCAGTATTTTCAGGGGGGACTGTTTCTGCAGGATAGTATTGGGGAGCACAGTGGACACAGTATTGGGGTGGCAGGATGAGGTGTTGAGATTAAAAAGTAGGAAAGTAAGATGTCTCAAACTCTGCAGAGAGAAGAGATGGCTGAAAGAAATCATCATGGCGGTCTGGTCAGACAGGAGAAGAAGAGGAAAGAGATTGTCTACATTAGAGAAGTCACTGAATGTAAGAGGTACTTATGTGGGGATGTATTACCCTGTATGTTCTGTAGCGCTGTATGTAATATTTTCCAAGTATGTCTTTATGTAAGTATGTCACTGCCTTCTCTGTTTATCTGCTCATCACTGCAAATGCTACAGTGAGCAGGTGAACAGAGCAGCGCTCTCTTCAAACAGCTGATCAGCGGGTGTGCACTGGTCGATGGACGATCTGATATTGATGACCTATCCTGAGGACAACCCCTTTAACAGCAGGACTGAAGTGAAGGGGTTAGGTTGAGAATTTAAAATGGGGGGGGGACATTTCAATATTTGCCTCGGGCAGCAGAAAAGCTAGGTGCACCAGCGCTGAGTGAAGGGGGGAGGACCCAAGCTGAACTCTTGCATCAGGGCCCAAGAGCTTTTGCTATGCCCCTGCCCCTCATGGTAGTTATGCCCACCTCGTGTCCCTCACAGTAGTTATGCCCACATTGTGCCCCCCTTAAAATACTTATCCCCTCATTGTGCTCCCTTCACACAGTAGTTATGCCCTCTCTGTACCCTTTTCACAGTAGTTATGCACTCTCGGTGCCCCTTCAGAGTAGTTATGCCCTCTCTGTGCCCCTTCAGAGTAGTTATGCCCTCCGTGCCCCCTTCACAGGAGTAATGCCCTCTCTGTGCCCCCTTCACAGTAGTAATGCCCTCTCTGTGCCGCCTTCATAATTGTTATGCCCATTGGGCCCCCACCATAGTAATAAGGCCCAGTGTGCCCCCTTCATAGTAGTAATGCCCATTGTGCCTTTTTCATAGTAATAATGACCATTTTGCCCCCTTAATAGTAGTAATGCCCTCTGTGCCCCTTTGTAGTAGTACTGTCCTCTGTGCCCTCTTTGTAGTTTATCTTCCAAAATGACCACAGATGTTCAGTTCCCTAAATTTATCTGCAATGCCCAGTCTGTGGGGTCCTAGATCAGATGGCCAGTCTGTCTCAGAAATGTGCTGGGCAACAGAAGCTATGAACCCAGGCCACAGGTAGTAAAGTCCAAAACCATCAACGTGTCTTAACTTTACTGACCAAGCACAGTCTCCATGGTCCTCAACCATCTGTAAAATTACAATGCTTCTTTCTCTCAGAGGTGGTTCTCAGCATGGTTGCTTTTTCTGGCAGCTTTCCACTTTCAGTACTGGTGTTTTCCCGGAGAATAGTTCTTTCAGGGCCTTTTTGGCAAAGCACACCAAAACAGGTCTTTTCTTGGCTTGCTAGGAATACCCTACTTTTGGCCAGGGCAAAATGGGACCATCCCATCTCCTGGCAACTGTAACTAAAGCTGCCAGTTTAACTGTTTCCTACCTATATAGCCTCTTTGTGTCACATAGTGCATAAATCATATTTAGTATCACAGCCAACACTTTGAATACTTTAGTAATGACACATACCATTAAGCCAATAGCATTGGAGATACTTTACATTATACATTATTGATGTATTATTATTAGAGATGAGCGAGCATGCTCGGGAGCAATTTTCGAGTAGTAGCGTACGCATCTTCTAATCTGCACGCTAATGCGTACGCATCTTGTAATTTGTACGCATTAGCGTACAAATTTATAAGATGCGTACGCATTAGTGTACAGATTAGAAGATGCGTATGTATTAGCGTACAGATTATAAAATGCGTACGCTACTACTCGAAAATTGCTCCCGAGCATGCTCGCTCATCTCTAATTATTATATTTTTAGGGGAGGTTTTGCCTCAGGATGCAGTCCTTGAGCCCTGGAGTGATACAGGATAGAGTTCTCATCCTCCACCTAGTTTACCCATTTCCTTATGAGTTTACAAATTAACCTTCACTTATGACCTTTGACCTTCTTTTGTATTGTAGATAGGTTTCTGTCTGAGCCGACTTTAGTTCATTCCCTTTGTGTATTACTGTGACTTCCTCTTCTGTGCTCATGCTGCGCTTTATGTGGCTGTTTATCCTATGACATTGGTGTCTGGTAGTTAATAGATTAATCTGAATTGCGGGATTTGTTTATCTTGATGTAGATCTGTTTCCTTTATTACTTTCTCATGGGTGTAAGCCAGGTTGCAGTTATAAGGAAAACGTTGGGTGGAGTAATGTCAAAGAGAGGGTCCATTTACATGGGCATTGATTGGAAATGAACCCTTTGTTCCCAGTCACTGCTTCATCATTCAGCTGCTTTACATAATTACATGTCTCTGTTTAGGGATGAATGATCGCTACTGTGATTGTTCTTCCCCATACAAATTCACTGTTTGTTTTGAGCACATTCCTTTTTACACAGGTAGCGTTGTACACAAATCTCCTAGGGCCCCATTATAAAATTTAGTATGAGCTCCTCTGCCCTCACCCAAGTTTGCCAGTACGTCTGTGTCAGACAATCCCAGGCAATTTCGAATGCGCACTGCAATGTTAAAAAAAGTTGTAATTAAAAAAGTTGCCCTCTTCCTCACCCACTTTATCCAAGTTCTATGTTTGAAAAAGACGCGTGGTTCAGTGGTTCAAAATTATGGCGCTCATCAACAGCATATTTCTCAATGTAAGACAACTAGCATAACTCTCCACTATACAACTGTAAATCACTGTTTCCCTTAACATACTTTATAACAAAACGGGCTGCTTGCAGTCACCACTAGGGGGAGCTCATTGCATAGGAATTTTACAGTTATTTTAATAATCTCTTTACACTGAGCTCCACCTACTGGCAACTGCATGAAAATGCAGTGCTTTCATGTTGGGAGGAGAGGAAATTCAGCGCCAGACCTCCTTCTCTCTGGGCCCCGTAGCAGTCACGCGCTACGCCACTGTGCACAGAGCAATGTGTTTCTATCACATTATACACGGCTCATTTCCATGGTTACAGACCACCCTGCAATCCATCAGTGATGGTCGTGCTTGCACACTATAGGAAAAAGCACTAGCCTATGTGCGCTCCCATGGTCCCGGCCACCAGAAAGGCTGACGCTTTTTCCTATAGTGTGCAAGCACGACCACCGCTGATGGATTGCAGGGTGGTCTGTAACCATGGAAACAAGCAGCGTTTAATGTGATGGAGAAATGAATCCAGCCAGCAAAGGAAGCAATATGTATAATAGCAATACATTACTAAGTGGCTTGTATTAATTTTCTCTACGTGATAAATTCAACTCACTGAAGTGAGACAACCCCTTTAAGGTCTTTGGGGGCCTGGGATATGTATTTATTGGTTGTTAGTATTTATTTATTTAGCGATATGCCCCCATTGTCAAAGATGGGATAACCCCTTTAACTCTGCAGCCAGCAGGAAAAGCTGTCATGATGATCTGGGCCAGATGGACAAGGAACTCTACTTTAATTACAGAAAATGTCACCTGTGAATATCTGAATTTATAGAGGATCTGTCTCCTCTCCTGACATATCTGTTATAGTAACTACTTGTATTTCACAAAAAAACACAAAGAAAGTATCTGTGTGGCCCAGGCCAAATTAACAATTGGACATTGCCCTTCACCTGGTCAATAGCAAACAGTCTGACACTGTTTACGATGATTGGAGAGTGTCACAGTCCTTTGACAAGAGGAATGGTAAAACCCA
This sequence comes from Rhinella marina, assembly GCA_900303285.1. NCBI lineage: Eukaryota > Metazoa > Chordata > Amphibia > Anura > Bufonidae > Rhinella > Rhinella marina. The sequence continues at coordinate 23,952 of ONZH01008741.1, forward strand.
GCTGTCAGTACTAGCACAGAAAGTTGGTGTGGCAGGGTGGCCATTGGAGAAAGGAAGACGCATGTCGGGTATAGCCCAGCCTAAGGCTACTTTCACACTAGCGTTTTTAAATTCCGGTATTGAGTTCCGTCATAGGGGCTCAATACCGGAAAAAAACGCTTCAGTTTTGTCCCCATTCATTGTCAATGGGGACAAAACTGAACTGAAGACAACGGAATGCTCCTGAAAGCATTTCGTTCCGTCTTCAGACCGGAGAACAAACCGCAGCATGCTGCGGTTTGCTCTCCAGTCCAGGCATCCGCACCAAGACGGATCCGGAATGACCCCCAATGCAAGTCAATGGGGACGGATCCGTTTGGTGTGGACACACCAGTAATCCGGATCTGTCCTCCACTGACTTGCAATGGGGGGTCATTCCGGATCCGGCTACAGAGATACAGACATACATACATTCATATACACACAAACACATACATACTCACATACTCCACCCAGGAACGCCGGCAACATGTCTTCACGTGCCTCCTGCGCGCAGCTATGATGGTTCCCCACTGCGCCCAGCAGAGGGCGCTGTGGGGAATCGTCATCACTGCGCGCAGGAGGCACGTGAAGACGTGCTGCCGGCGTCCCTGGCTGGAGTATGTAAGTATGTATGTATGCATGTGTGTGTATGTATGTATGTTTGTCTGTGTATCTCAATGTGTGTGTCAACATGTGTGGGGCCGGACCGCTGCTTCGGCTCCACACATGTATCAGCGGCAGTAGCCTAAGGCCTCTTTCACACTAGTGTTAGCACGGATCCGGCACCTAAAGCATGCCAACGGATCCGTGCTAACGCTGATACATGCAGCGCTCCGGCCCCACACATGTTGACAGAGATTGGGACAGAAATACATACAGACATACACACACAAACACATACATACTTACATACTCCAGCCCGGGACGCTGGCAGCATGTCTTCACGCGCCTAGCAGAGGGCGCTGTGGGGAATCGTCATCACTGCGCGCAGGAGGCACGTGAAGACGTGCTGCCGGCGTCCCTGGCTGGAGTATGTAAGTATGTATGTATGCATGTGTGTGTATGTATGTATGTTTGTCTGTGTATGTTTGTCAATGTGTGCGTCAACATGTGTGGGGCCGGACCGCTGCTTCGGCTCCACACATGTATCAGCGGCAGTAGCCTAAGGCCTCTTTCACACTAGTGTTAGCACGGATCCGGCACCTAAAGCAGGCCAACGGATTCGTGCTAACGCTGATACATGCAGCGCTCCGGCCCCACACATGTTGACAGAGATTGGGACAGAAATACATACAGACATACACACACAAACACATACATACTTACATACTCCAGCCAGGGACGCCGGCAGCATGTCTTCACGCGCCTCCTGCGCGCAGTGATGACGATTCCCCACAGCGCCCTCTGCTGGGCGCAGTGGGGAAACGTCATAGCTGCGCGCAGGAGGCACGTGAAGACATGCTGCCGGCGTCCCTGCCTGGAGTATGTGAGTATGTATGTATGTATTTCTGTGTAGCCGGATCCGGAATGACCCCCCATTGCAAGTCAATGGAGGACAGATCCGGATTACTGGTGTGTCACACCAAACGGATCCGTCCCCATTGACTTGCATTGGGGGTCATTCCGGATCCGGCTTGGTGTGGATGCCTGGACAGGAGAGAAAACCGCAGCATGCTGCGGTTTGTTCTCCGGTCTGAAGACGGAATGCTTTCAGGAGCATTCCGTTGTCTTCAGTTCAGTTTTGTCCCCATTGACAATGAATGGGGACAAAACTGAAGCGTTTTTTTCAGGTATTGAGCCCCTATGACGGAACTCAATACCGGAATTTAAAAACGCTAGTGTGAAAGTAGCCTAAGCTGCATTGTGACAATAAGTTGACTATGTTCTGTAATGAGTTTACAGGAACTGTAAATAATTTATATCCCTATTAAATCGTTTTTGTCCCACTAATAAAACAGGATACCTCCAGCACGGTTGCTTTTAGTCATCTGATCTATAGCAGCGACTCCTAAACCTGAAATCCTGGAGACTTGTCTTTGTTCAAGATCTCAGTCAACTACCATGTCTAACTGTGTAGCGATGCGTGACGTGTGCTGAGTAATGCCATCCTGGGAAGCTCATGTAGTAAAACCAAGTTAATAAACTGGACAAGGAGACTCTAAGGTCCTGAAAATGAATGCTTTCTTTAGAAAAATTTCACTGGTTGCTCATTCAGTTATAACATATGCGCTGCTTAGTAATTTTTAACTATTAAACTGGACACTGGAGACTTATTGTCACACAGTAGTAAAGCTCATTACACGTAGACGTACTCTAAACATTGTTGCCCCCATTAATATTTCAGATCCCTGTGTGTGGTTTTTCTTTGGGCTAAGCATTGGAATTAGACAGGTAAAAATCCATCCAATGATGCTGCAGCCTCCATAGGCATTAGGCTGTTGATGGGCAGTATATACCAACAGGAGGATTTCTAAGTGATTTGAGATAATGGAACCTTCAAGTCACCTCTTGGCACTGGCCAAATCAGGTAATGGAATATAAGGTACCCTTCCATTGTAAACCCTTTCACAGAAGTTAGATCTCAAGGTGACGGCCAACAAAATAGTCACCAGATGCACAGGTGCTTCGAAGGATGTCAAGCAGGACAAGACAATAGCATGCTTAGAGCATAGCAAGTTCATAATTGGGGTCAGAACATAAAGAATAGCACATGGGACAAAACACTATTCTCATGATTCCAAGCCGATAGCTTTCTATTCTCTAACCCCTTTTTAGATTATATAGTATGACCAGGTCAAGGCTGTCTTTGGATCATACATAAACACATAATAATCAAGCCATGGAGGGATACCCAACTTAGAATCACCCATAGAGCTATTTATGGATTTAATTTACCATCACACCCAACATGCCGGATAGGTCGACCAACTGTCCTAAGTTTTCAGAGGCCAAAACTTATTTATTTCTCGGTCTGTGGTTGTGTCTGCAGATTAAAGAGTTATGGGACAGGGTCACCAAGATGTTTCATCATATGTGGGGTTCCCCTGATGTTCCTCTTCCATTATGAAGAGGGTGATGACCCGACTCCATCACTTCCTTGGTTGTTCCATTCTGTTTGTTTGGCTACCGAGAAATGTTACAGGCAGATCCACCCTCCATCTACATTATAATTGATCGAATGAAGAGTCTTTTACATATTGAACGATTAATAACAGAGAAACTCAAAGATAAGTGTACTAAAGGTTTTTTTCACAAATGGATATGTTTTATTCTTACCTATATGACTGATTTCGACATACAGAGTCTTGTACAACCTTTTTCTTTAAGAGAGTGGTTCCTTACCAAGCAGTTGAGGGGGAGATTGAGTAGGCTGCCTCTTTTGGGCAGTTGGGATTGTGGGGCCTTGGGGGAGACCTGAAGGCACTAATACGCTTTGGCATCAGATGATTGGTGTGTCTATTTGTCCACTGATGTGTGGATTTTCTTATATTGTTTCCGTTATTGTTAAGGGTCTGTGTATCCTGATGTTCTTGATTTTGTCAATATAAATGGAAAATCAATAAACTTATTTAAAAAAACAAAAACTAATTTTATTTATGATGTATGAGGGGATGTCCCTTTAAAGGATGAAAGGGATGTAAACGAGCTCTTAACTAGCTCTGTCTCTGATGCCACCAGATGTAAGGCAACTATGCTATAAGTCAATGTTCAGCTCTTTAAATTAGCCTTGAGACATGACTTGGATATTAAATAGGCCAGCATCTGACAGCTGTTTAGGGGTGATTGCCCATCATCAGTGCAGAGCAGAGAGTACTGGCTTAACTGGGTGAGAGGCCTGTCAGGGTCGGGGGTGTACTATCTCTCCTTGGGGAGTGAGCGCCTTAATCGATGTGAGGAGTCTTATAGGCCATTCATGCTCCTCTGGAATTCTAGGGAGAAAGGGATGTAAATGAGCTCTTAACAAGCTCTGCCTCTAATGCCACCAGACGTAAGGCAGCTATCCGATGTCCATTTAGATATGCTGCCTATTGGTTAAGTACTGTAATTGGACCTTGCCTACGACTACTCAGACCAGATGTGGCTAAGCTTACAGTTCCAGTAGCCTGGAGGATAGATGCCGATTCCCGATGCTATATGAAAAAGAGAAAGTGATGGTGCGCCAAAGCGGACTATGCGTTATAGGACTATAATAATAGTAATAATACCAAATATTGGAGTCTATGTCCAAAAGTGGTTTGGAAAAAAATGATAAACCAAATGGTGATAAAATGACTTACTTCACTGAGGAGGGGTCTTGGCTATGGGGATCAGCCACAGTCAGTACCACCTCCTCCGCCGGGATCGCGTGTAGTGTGGTAAAAGTTGAAGTCAGCCAAAACTCTAGGGCATCTTCATCAACAAATCTTTCTTTATTTTCTTATCCAAGCTCAACGCGTTTCGGGGAGTAATAGATTCCCCTTCTTCAGGAGCAGAAACAATAACAACATATAATGGCTAAAAAACTCACTTATAAATAGGTGTTCCAGGTAAATCCATGGCCATGTGCTAGAATATTGGCGCCTGATGTCATTTCCGGAAGTAAAACCGGAAATGTACATGCGTTCCAGCTTGGAGCGCATTACAGGACATGAAGAACGTAACATATATAGCTATAAATGTGAAGGTTAATATAAATATAAGTATATATGAACAGAATATACCATTATGTTTACATCTATACCATGGGAAGAGTGACCGGGTGACTGGGGAACTGTCGGAGGTGAACGGGCTGCGGCTTGGTCACGTGATTGACTACAGGAGCTTGCGTTCCACTGTGAGGCGCACGCTCTCGTGGATCGGCCTATACTAGAGCCGAGTGTGTTGGGTAGGAGGCAAGAGGGAGGGGGAAGGGGGGAGGGCCGTTTCAGTAATGAAACGCTCACTGGAAACCTCATAGCTGAGTGTGCAAGGGGATGAACCTTGCATGTCAGCATGGGACATGGGGAAAAGTGGATAGTGAATGATGATGAAGAGGAAATTGATTACTAATAAAGGATTCTATATTTGGCCATAATTGTAAAATGAGAATTTATAGAATAAAATGTATAAAATGTATGTATATGGGGTTCAGATATGTATAAAAAATAATGGATGTGAGAAATAGCCCATAGGTATGTATGGACATGTACACCAACATATAATCATACATAAATTCATGCATAGAGTGGCAATTTATACAAAAATACAAGAAAAATAATAACAATAAATAAAATAAATATATATACACACATATAAATATATATATAGATATAAACATAAATATGAATGACAATGAGAATAATTATCATCATTATTACGTAAAAAGAATAAAAATAAGCAATAATGAAGGTAATAATAGTAATATTAATAAAGTAAAAATGCATTGTGAGGAATATTATTACTATAAAAATCTACTCTTGAAAGATATGAAAAATCACTTTTCGCTGAGGGAACTTTTCAGTAGTTGCTATATTCTAGGGCCTCATTCAAACCAAAAGGGGTGAGGGTATTAAACTTAAAAATCCAGAACATTTCTTTCTTGCATAGCTGTTGGTAAGAATTAGGGAGATGATCTATGGGAGTAATGGCAAGTAAGGAAGGATCACTATTGTGGTAATCTTGGAAGTGTCTGGATATACTATGTAAGGGATATTTTTTATTTATATTATAACGGTGCTGGTTCAGTCGTTCTCTCAGAGTTTGGGTGGTTCTACCTATATATTGTAGCCCACACGGGCATTGTATCATATAAATTAAAAAAGTGGAACCACAATTCATAAAATGTTTTAGCTGAATGGACTCATTAGAGTTAGTGACAGTGACATGTTTTACATTATGTTGGATATTGTCACAACACTTGCACCTTTTTATATGGCACTTGTAGGAGCCTATTGCTTGGTTTAGCGGTTTATTAAGTAATGGTTTTTTTGGGGTAAGACCTTTCGGGCGTGAAGGGGCTACCATGCTTTTTAGGGTTTTTGCCCGTCTATAGGTGATCTGTGGGTGTTTTGGTAATTCTTTACCTAGGATCGGGTCGTTTAGCAAAATTGACCAGTGCTTCCGTAGTATAGCGTTAATATTCTGAAAGCTGGAGTTATATCTGGTGATGAAACTAGGACCTCTAGGTCTCGAGGATTGTGAAGAATTTTTGGGTTTTAGACTTTCCTCTTGTGTAACTTTTGAGATTTGTTTCATCGAGTCACGGATGAGCCCTATGGGATATCCCTTTTCCTTGAACCTATTTTGTAGGGTACCTAATTGGTTAGCTAGTGTTTCGTCATCCGTACAGTTTCGTCTGATCCTACGCATTTGTCCATATGGTATGTTGCGCTTCCATTGTTTATGATGGCAGCTGGAAAAGTCGAGGTAACTGTTAGCGTCAACCGCTTTAAAATGTGTACTTGTGGTGATGCTGTTAGTGTCACTACAGATTACTAGATCAAGGAAGACCACGGACTCCTTATCGATATTGGCAGTAAACGACAGATTCCAGTCGTTACAATTAAGACCTTCCACGAAATCTTCCAGGGCTTTGGTATTCCCTTGCCATATAAAAATAATATCGTCAATGTAACGCCTGTAAAAAATTATGTTAGGGTGATCTAGAAGGCCCATATGTGATTCAAATGCTCCCATGAATATGTTCGCGTAGGATGGGGCAAATTTTGTCCCCATCGCTGTTCCACATTTCTGTAGATAAAAGGTGTCACCATATTTAAAATAGTTATGATTAAGAATAAAAATAATTGAATCTAAAATAAATTGTCTCTGTTGCGAAGGTAGGAAGAAGTCTTCTACCAGAACGGATTCTATGGCCTTGACCCCCAAAGTGTGTTCGATATTGGTGTAAAGAGCGGAAACATCCATTGTGACCCAACACATGTCTGATTTCCATTCTATTTCCTGGAGAAGAGTGATAAGATGGCTGGAGTCACGTAGATAAGAGGGCAAGTGTACAACATATTTTTGTAAAAAGGAATCTATGTAAGCAGAAAGGTTAGTGGTAAGTGATTCTATGCCCGAAATTATAGGGCGGCCTGGAGGGTTGGTGATGGATTTATGAATCTTAGGTAAATAGTAAAAGTAAGGGATCGAGGGATGTGGAGGGGATAGATATTTAACTTCGTTCTTATTTAGAATACCTTCCGATTTGCCATTTTTAATGTGTTCAAACAGCAATTTTTTGAAGGCCTCTGTTGGATCCGACTGTAACTTGGTGTAATATTTATTATCGGATAGAATATGGTTTGCTTCCTTTTTATAGGCATCAGTGTTAAGGATAACGACCCCCCCCCTTTATCGGCATTTTTGATGATGATATCTCTATTGTCACAAAGTGATTTTAGAGCCAACTTTTGGGGGCGGGATAGATTGGACGGAGAAGATCTAGATGACAATTGATTGTCAGTGAATATACGTAAATCTTTAAGTACTAGATTATAGAAGGTTTCCAGATGTGGGCCCCGACTTTCTAAAGGATAGAAAGATGATTTGGGGCGAAAATTAGAAGTAATAGGTGCTTCTTGTAGTTCATATAATAAATTTTCTATATCCTCCTCACTGTTTGGGTCAGTCAAGGTAGACTGAATGTGAGGTGGACCACTATTGGAAGTGGTGAACCGTATCTGTTTACTAGTGTAATGTCTTTGGAGGGTCAATTTCCTGATATATTGGTTAAGGTCCACAAATAATTCGAAAATATCTGATTTATTAGTCGGGCAGAAAGATAGCCCTTTGGCTAATACTTGAATTTCATATTCATTAAGAGTATAGTCCGATAGGTTGAAAATACCTTTCTTTTTTAAAAGGGTTGTGGGGGATTCCATGTCATCATATATTTATTTTATTTATTGTTATTATTTTTTTTGTATTTTTGTATAAATTGCCACTCTATGCATGAATTTATGTATGATTATATGTTGGTGTACATGTCCATACATACCTATGGGCTATTTCTCACATCCATTATTTTTATACATATCTGAACCCCATATACATACATTTTATACATTTTATTCTATAAATTCTCATTTTACAATTATGGCCAAATATAGAATCCTTTATTAGTAATCAATTTCCTCTTCATCATCATTCACTATCCACTTTTCCCCATGTCCCATGCTGACATGCAAGGTTCATCCCCTTGCACACTCAGCTATGAGGTTTCCAGTGAGCGTTTCATTACTGAAACGGCCCTCCCCCCTTCCCCCTCCCTCTTGCCTCCTACCCAACACACTCGGCTCTAGTATAGGCCGATCCACGAGAGCGTGCGCCTCACAGTGGAACGCAAGCTCCTGTAGTCAATCACGTGACCAAGCCGCAGCCCGTTCACCTCCGACAGTTCCCCAGTCACCCGGTCACTCTTCCATGGTATAGATGTAAACATAATGGTATATTCTGTTCATATATACTTATATTTATATTAACCTTCACATTTATAGCTATATATGTTACGTTCTTCATGTCCTGTAATGCGCTCCAAGCTGGAACGCATGTACATTTCCGGTTTTACTTCCGGAAATGACATCAGGCGCCAATATTCTAGCACATGGCCATGGATTTACCTGGAACACCTATTTATAAGTGAGTTTTTTAGCCATTATATGTTGTTATTGTTTCTGCTCCTGAAGAAGGGGAATCTATTACTCCCCGAAACGCGTTGAGCTTGGATAAGAAAATAAAGAAAGATTTGTTGATGAAGATGCCCTAGAGTTTTGGCTGACTTCAACTTTTACCACACTACACGCGATCCCGGCGGAGGAGGTGGTACTGACTGTGGCTGATCCCCATAGCCAAGACCCCTCCTCAGTGAAGTAAGTCATTTTATCACCATTTGGTTTATCATTTTTTTCCAAACCACTTTTGGACATAGACTCCAATATTTGGTATTATTACTATTATTATAGTCCTATAACGCATAGTCCGCTTTGGCGCACCATCACTTTCTCTTTTTCATATGTCGTGGCGGTAACCTTCCCGGTAAACCGTTTTTCGCCTCTTTGGATGGGCGGCTGCCTTACTTGGACTAGCTAACTCACGGGACAATACTCCCGAGTTATTGCAATACATATATTTTATATATCATTTATTACATTTCATTTCCTCAACACTATTATTTCTCCACGGGCGCGCTCGTTCAACTCACTTCTGAGTAACACTCCTTATTTTTCTCTCTACTGATTCCCGATGCTGCCATTCTGACAAAACTCTGACGGATAGAACTGAGCATGTGTGTCCACCCCAGTGATGTTACTGAGTTAGGCTACATTCACACGACCGTTGTTTTCACGGATCCGGACCCATTCATTTCTATGGGGCCGCAAAACCGTGTGCTGTCCGCATCCGTTGCTCCGTACCACGGCCCTATGGCACAACATAGAGACATAAGAATAGATGTTCCAGAATTGTTATTACATGGGGAATGCATGAAGCTATTAAACCAAACATGTCAGGAGAGGTGAAAGGTCCTCTTTAAGATTATGTGGAGGACACATGGGGCTCATGCTTTGGAACCTCCACTACTAATTGAAGGAGAGGTCCAGAGGTTGCCAGGTATATGTTTGTCTGTCTTTTACAGCTTTAGAAAGTCACGTATTCAGGTATCTCTTTAATTCTTATAGACCTAAGTGGGTCTGGGCCCACTTTTTTAACCAAAGAGCTCCACCAACCTTAATCTGGACCTCATTTTGTATTTTTGTGTCCACTTTTTTATGTGCAGAGGGCCCAGGGGAGGGAAGAGGAGTGGAGGACAGGAGTGGTGGTAGCAATGATGTTGGTAGTTATAGTGGCAGTCCTCATTTTGATGCTCCCTGGAGCTATGCAGTGATGGGAAGGGTACACCTTTTCTTCCCCAGGGTGTTCAGTAGGGTGCCCTTGGTGGAGATTAATTTTAAGGTGTATGGCAGGGTTTTCGGAAGGCAGTATTCTGACAATGCAGGTGTTGGTGGATATAATGATGAAGCCAGTTTAATAGTAGAACAGCTCTTCACTGGCAGATAAAGTTCCAATACAGTATTCACATCAGTTGTCACAGTTCAGACTTTGTTTCACTGGCTGAGAAGGTGGTTAACAGGCCAAGTTATTTCTCTGAATTAATCTTCTAAAAACACTGCACTTTTCTCTCAAGCTCAAGCACAATATTACAGACAGTGGTTGTGGAGCCACTGTGCCAACTAACCAGTTTAACTTTAGGCTATTCGTGAAGGCATTGTCCTGGTGGTCCTCTCTTTAACCCCATACATGGATCTGGTCTTCTCTGTAGAGAAGCCACCAGGCCACTACCACTTAAAATAGTCCCAGTGTAGCTGGCAGCTGACCCATAGGGGTCAGAGACACCAGTGCAAACCACCAAAGTATCAGGCTGGCTGCAGTAGCTCCCAACGGTAAACAGGCACAGATCAGTACATGGACAGACAGCAAAAACCAACATCTTAGCAGGAACTTGCTAAGGCAGGCCAGCAATTATAGCAGAAGCTGATTGATAATTAGAAGAAGTCTCTATCTCAGACTGTACTCTCTCTACTCCTCCCTAAGAGGAGGGTGTAACTGCCGGTTACGAATGGCCTGTTAACTCCTTGACAGCCCCATAGACATGAAATGCATATATCACAAAAACTCATTTTTAACCCCTTAATCAGTGGTACATCGTGTAGCAGTGGGACACTGCACATTGGGCCTATTCTTATGGCTCTATGATGAGCCATTCCTTTATTATTTTAACTAGAAGTTATGAATGAATTGCTAGCAGTCTGCAGTAAGGGTACAGAGGGGAGGTAACAAGTCAGGGGTGTGTACCTGCATGTGTGTAAAATGGCAGCACTGATTGGATAGAGTGAGACTGTGCAGGTACACACCCCTAACTGGTCACCTCCCCTCTGTACCCTTACTGCAGACTGCTAGCAATTCAGTCATAACTTCTAGTAGAAATAATAAAGGAATGGCACAACATAGAGACATAAGAATAGATGCTTCAAAATTGTTATTACATGGGAATGCATGAAGCTATTAAAAGAGGCATGTCAGGAGTGGTGAACGGTCCTCTTTAAACCAGCACTGATAGATTTGCATCCTCTTATATTGTGGATCTGGCTGAAGTCGGCACGTGTAGAAGGTCCTTAAAGAAGAACTCCCGCAAAAAAATTTTATTCCATGTCCTGCTAGAAATGTACATGATGTAATCTGCAGTGAATGTCATTTTCTTACCAGTAGCTGAATTTTTGAGTTATATCATCTTGAAGTTTCTTATCATTGTCATGTGACTAGGAATTAGACCCACCAACTCAACAGCACCTTATGTGTGGACAGGAAGTCTAATTCTCTATGCATTCCTATGGGAGCCTCACTTCCAGTCTCATAGGAATGAATAGAGAAGTGACTGGCTTCCTGTCCTGGGTCAGTTGGAGGTCAGGGAGTTGATCACATGACCCAGCTACAATTAGAAGAGTGTGGAAACTCCCAATTTCAGCCTCTGATAAGAAGATTGTATTCACTACAGATTATATCATGTACCTTTCTAACAGATCAGAGAATAAAAAATTTTGTGGGAGTTCTGTAAATGGAAAAAATTAATCATCTACAATCTTTTCACACTAGCAAGTTTTTACTGTGCTTCTCGGCGGTATTTGACATTTTCATCCTATCTTGCTGCGCTGTGGAGCAGTGATACTGTTATTAATCTGCTTATGTTGATGAGTAGATTCAGGATACAGACTTACGTCACTGCATAGAAATCATGGGTAATTATGGCTGAGTGTATCCAAAGCCAAGAAGAGTATTTAAATGCTGTGATTCAGCAATGATAATGACATATTCACTCCAGGCAGGAGGAAGCAATAGGCACATTCAAAGAAAATCCAAGAGCTTATGCTGTAAGACGTTAAATTTCTCCTGCATATGAAAAACACAGGCTTTTAACTTCAGCTGTGATTCTTGCTTATTAAATGAAATGACTCTCGGTTGAGTTACAACAGGCGCACTGTCCTATTATACCCAGAGTACACTGAGGTTATGTGCCTATTACATAATTACATAAAAGAGCTTAGGGCACTTTTGTAGAACAAGGACCATCATAGTTTCATATTGAGAATACTGCGGTCAGGGGTGCACCTAGCCTTTCAGCGAAAACTGAAGCTCTCCCCCAACGCTCTCCCCCCCCCATGCCAATTTCTTAATCTAAACCCTTTGCCACAATGAAAGCGCTCACTGCCCATAGCCCTTCCGCTGCCCCCCTTTTCAATCGCCTCACCTGGCCTCATTGGTGGTGAACCCCCTGACTGCAGTATGTCTGTACAGTAAAATTCAAAGGCTATTTCCACCTACGCAACCATTTTTTGCATTGTTCCAATAGCTTTGAAATACAGGGTTGAGTCACTTTGCAAATAATCTGGATTAAAAATTATCCATTGTCTTGTTTACAGCGCCTATGTTCTTCTATGTGTCTCCATGGTTACAGACTACAAACCCTTTGTAGTCTGACACTGCCGCAAACTAAAGGTCCTTTTACACGGGCCGATTATCGGCCGAAAAATCGTTCCTAGGAACGCTAGTGCCGATAATCGGCCCGTGTAAAAGTGGCCCTAATCAGCCGACGAACGAGCAAAACGCTCGTTCGTCGGCTGATTGGATCTTTTGTAGAAACCAAAAGATCCAATCTGTCGGGCGCACATCGCCCTGTGTAAACAGGCGATGTGCGCCTGACAGTATGGAGCTTCCCGGCCGCACGAGCGATACAGCGATCACTCGTGCGGCCGGGCGCTCGATTCGTCGGGCCGTGTAAAGGCTCCCTGCCCGAGCGCCGATATCGCTGATCGGCGCTCGGCAGGGAGAAGAATCGGCCCGTCTAAAAGGGCCTTTACTCTCTCCCACCTATCCTCTACTAACGGACAGTATGTATGGTTTCTAGTCTGTAACTGTGGAAATACATAAGTCTGCAAGGGAACTGTAGGCAGAAAACGAGAATATATTTTTAATGAGGACTATTTGGAGAGTTATTTCGTCACAAAGTGCATTTTTTGTAAGTAGTGGGCGCAATGACGGGGAACAGTGATTGTGCTACCCCACCCCCCGGTCATTGAACCCCTCGCGTTCATCGCTGATTGCAGCACCTGAGATGAAAATTAAGGCCTTTCAGGGTTTAATCATTAAAAAATACATATATATACTTACCTTATCCATTTGAGCATGAAGAGGCCGCAGCGCCCATCTTGGCTGAAGATCCAGCACGAAATCTCGAGTGGTGCATGATGACGTCATCACACTGGCTGGCGTGGTGACGTCATACATCACCGTGCATAAGATTTTGCGTGGGATCTTCAAGCAAGATGGCCACAGCGGCCTCTTTGCGCTCAAATGGATGAGATGAAGTATGATTTTTTAAAATTATTTTTACTGCCATTTCAGTAAAAATGGATTCATTACCACAAAGCACGAGGAAATTCGGCTTCGCAGCAAATCAAATTTTCCCTGAAATTCGAGTCGAAGTCCACTTCGATTCACTCAACACTAATTGTCTAGAAGAAATGCTTCCTTCCCGACAATCGCTTGCTACTTCAGGCCATATAAAGGGGCCTTTAGGTGTCCGCACAAATGACCCTATTACTAGAAAACCATGCGTTGTGCTCGTTCACTGGGTAATCGGCGGCACCTTTACACAGGCTGATTATCGCTAACGAGCGTTCATATGAACACCCGTTTGCGATAATTTGCCCAAACATCGGCAGTGTAAAGGGCGCTTTAGTATAAGTAGTGCATCTAGAAATTTAATCTTAACTGTCAGCAATACAATGTGTACTGTTCTACTGCATATATGGCTTGTACTGTGTGCAGGAGAAATCCAAAAGGGACCTCTGTAGCTTTGTTTTCAGGATCATTGAGGTCCCAAAGGTCAGATCCCCACTGATGACAATGTTATATCATTTCCTAGTCAAGGAAAATCATCTTGCCCTTATGAATGACCTTTTCCATTGGAATAAAACAGCTGGTATTAGTGAAGCTGATTTGCAGATTAGAGCTTGATATCATTGCTCTTTCGTGTATACAAGAGGTGGTAAGAGAGACTGATACAGCTTGAAACTGAATTCAGGGCGATTAAGGTCACTGAAAAGTCAAATGAAGTTGACTGCCTCAATGGGGGATCTTAGTAATAATCACCTGTTCTTTTCCATATCATGTTCAGTAGATTCCCCCAGAACATGCAGCCCGCGGCTATGAAGGATATATCTAGCATATGGTCTGCTCCTGTCAGTCCAGCCAGAAAAGGACAATAACAGCGGGCGATGTCATAGTCTCAAAAAGGACCCTGGTAACATTGCCGAGGTTCATGAAGCTAGGCCTGTATCCATGAGGGTTCATTCAAAATTAGTGTCAAAAGCCTCTGATTTCCATTTTTTCTAAATTCCAGCCCAAGAGGACCTCCTCAATGGGTAGATGTTCCTTGTTCACGCTGCAGCGATCCGTAGATACCTTGAGAAAGCAAGGCCTTTAAAAAGCAACTTGAGGCAGCATGTTTTCGGAGAAGAACATTTTAGAAGAAAGTTCCCTGCGGTGGCTCCCTGAGAGAGCAGATCAGCGGGGAGGGGGGGGGGGGCAGGACTTGGACCCCTGCTAATGTGATAATGATGACCTAGGTCATTATTATTCACTCCTGGATAACCCCTTTAACTAGCAAAGAACAAAAATAGATTACACATATCAAACGACAAAGCATAACAAAATCTCTAACCCCCTAACGCTGAGCAGGACTCAGGAATATATATAGAGCCTATAAAGAGCAACAATGAGTCCAAAAATAGCTCAAATACTTTTTATTAATACATATTAATACATAAATACATAAATAATTACATAATAAAAATAGGATAGGGAGTGCAAAGAAGATATATCAAGTGTGGCCCCCTTCACGTAAACAACCCCTTCAATATGAATAGTTAAATGCTGATTGTGGTCACATCCAATGAGACCGCAAACAGTCACCAACATCACTCAGATGCGGGGCTGCTGCGGACACATAAGTATATTTGAACATACATCATTTCCAAATGGAGATCACAAATACATATATAATAAGTAACATACCGGGGGAAGAAAAAGTGGGGGAGCCACACACCCCAACGCACGTTTCGGCCCACGCCTTCCTCTGGGGGCTTAGCTCTCCTCAGTAAACCGTGTATATTTATAACCCCAGCTAACCAATCGTCATCGCAGAGTAAAATTAGTACACTCCTACCGGTGTGTCACGCTCGCGTTGGCGCCAAAAATACAGCGCATGTTAAAGCGAACCCCGTCCACATCGGAACTACACCACGGTCGCGTGATGGCCAGTCATCGCGGCCGCAGGCGTAGCCTAGTAACGAGGACGCTGAAGCAGCGTCACAGGGAGAGCGCCGCGGTCACGTGATGGCCAGTCACGTGACCGCCGGCGCCCATCCACTACGGAAGAACCGCATCAAAACAGAAGTTTATCATATACCACAATGCGGACACATCGGTAGTATTATAGTAGAGTGTGGGTAAACATCCCTTTCTCTTATATAGTAAGGCGAGGGCAGTCTTGAAAAGGTAATCCACTGGAGAAAAATATATAATACAGTGTAAAAGTGTACAGTGAACAATATCCATCAATAAAAGGGCATAAATAATAAGTAGTGAAAGCATAATGAAAAAGTAAAAATAAATGCAAAATGCATAAAAAAAAAAAAAAAAGGTGAAAAAAGTGTAATAAAAAATAATAAATGAATAAAGTGAATACTCGAGTGAACAAATCCACAATAAAAAATAATAACCAATAAATACAAAAATATATATATGGGCAGAATACATATAAAAAACAAAACAATAATGAAGTACATGTGCAATAAATGAGTGCAGTAAATTATTAATCTTTACTCCAATGGTCCTTTCCTTCCCAATCTCCATCCACCACACAGATCATCAAGTTTCCAGGAATGTATCCACAACTCTATGTATCTCAAAAGAGGAGAAGAAAAATAACAACTCCTCCTTAGGTGTATAGTCCGTAAACTCTGCGAACAGATTGATGAGCAATCTAAAGAATAAAAACAAAATTAAAATCAAGCAACATATCTAAAATATATAGCAGCACTCATAGAAACGAGGCAAAGCTCAAGTGATTCATTAAGTCCTCCGGGATACATAGTTCCCAAAGTCCAAATCCATTTAGCTTCACGTTGTGCAAGTATTTTCATAGTGTCCCCTCCTCTCAAACCAAGTTCGATCCTATCTATACCCCTCACATTAAGAATTGAAGCATCACAGTCATGTACCAATTTAAAATGTCTCGGGATCGACTTCAAGATTGTGGGATCATCAATTTCTCTGGCCTTAATGATATCCCTCACATGTTCCCTCACACGGACTTTTAGTTCCCTTGTGGTAAGTCCTATGTATATCTTTGGGCATGAACATGTCGCAAAGTATACTACCGCCTTGGTGTTGCATGTGATTGCATGAGTTATTTTAAAAGTTTTTGTTTGATCTATATTAAAGAAGTCTGTAGCACGTAGAATATTGGGGCACGCTACGCATCTCCCACATGGTTTACAACCCCATTTTGGACCAATCGATCCAAATAATGAATGTTCATTTTGAGGGGAGTAAAAGGACTTGACTAAGTGATCTTTGAGGTTTTTCGAGCGTCTCGGTACTAAGGACGGGTATGATGTCAAATATCTCTCAAGTACTGGATCAGATCTTAAAATGGGCCAGAATTTCGCAAAAATTGATTGCATTTCAGTCCATTGTGTATGGTAGTTAGTGATGTATCTAACTACCTCATTTGATTCCCTCTTTGGTCTAGAATGAACCAAGGAGGCACGATTTAGATGTTTCGCCCTATTATATGCTTTCTTAATTGATCTCCTACTGTATCCCCTCTCCCGAAAACGCTCGGAGAGGATTTGTGATTGTCTCTCAAAATCCTCATCAGTAGAACAAATGCGTCTGATCCTAATAAATTGTCCCACTGGGATGCCCCTGATAGTCTGTGGTGGGTGGGATGAAGATGCATGTAGCAAAGAATTAACCGACGTATCCTTGCGATATACATCCGTCTGTAATGTCCCAAACTCATCACATTTGACAGTCACATCAAGAAAATCGATCTTTTGTGGGTCATAGTGATATGTAAGATGAATATTGAGATCATTAACGTTAAGATCACATATAAATGCATCCAAAGACTCACAAGTACCACGCCATATCAAAAATATGTCGTCGATGTACCGGGCCCAAAAAATGACCCGGTCCATCGACGACACCTGATCCATCATAAATAGCTCCCTCTCCCACAGCCCCAGGAACAGATTTGCATACGAGGGCGCACAAGCCGCCCCCATAGCTGTTCCCTGGAGCTGCAGGAAGAAGGAGCCACCGAAGGTGAAAAAATTATGAGAAAGTATAAATTGTAGTAGATCAGTTAGAAATTTGGACACCCCTGGGTCAAAGTCACCCATAGATAGAAAGTAGGTCACAGCCCTTAATCCATGTTCATGTTTTATATTTGTATACAGAGATTCGACATCACATGTGACCAGTAACATCTCCCCTTTAACTAGATAGACAGTCTGGGATAGCTGAGTGACAACCCATCTCTAATGGAGAAAACCACATAACTAGAAAATAGGTAAGTCGAATTTTAAGCAGGACAACACAAGGACTTATATATTTTTTAATGGTTTATTTGGAAGGATAACCTGGTTGTCATCACCTTCACCGGCTACATTACACGTTTTTTTCTTTTGAGGTATGGCTATCATGGACTGTAAGGCTACTTTCACACTCGAGTTTACTACGGATCCGGCGGGTGAAGGGGATCCGTAGTGATAATACAACCTTGTGGATCCATAATGAACGGATCCGGTTGTACAGATGTAGCAGCGCTTCTCCTCTTTCACTCCTTTCACTCGCAGTAAAAGTACGCTATTCGTACGCATTAGCGTACAATGCATAGCATTAGCATACAAATGCGTACGCAATTAGCGTACAATGCATAGCATTAGCATACAAATTCACACGCTACATCTGTATTATCTTTAAACATCGCTGGAACGGATCCGTCATGATCTCCATTGAAAGTCAATGGAGGACAGATCCGTTTACTGAGTGTGTTATACTGAACGGATCCGTCCCCATTGACTTGCATTGGGGGTCATGCGGATGCCCAGGACGGAGAGCAAACCGCAGCATATTGTGGTTTGTTCTCCGTTCTGGAGGCGGAACGGAATGCTTTCAGGAGCATTCTGTTGTCTTCAGTTTTGTCCCCATTGACAATGAATGGGGACAAAACGGAAACGTTTTTTTCCGGTATTGAGACCCTATGATGGAACTCAATACCGGAAAAAGAAAATGCTAGTGTGAAAGTAGCCTAACTCTGATTAGTGAGACTGTCCAATTTTAAAAGCCAGAAACAATGCACTATGCTCAGGTGTGATCTCATATGTTAAGAGACCACTAGGTGGCGACAACGACATTACTAAATTGCCCGTGGCTGAACTCTAATTCACCAGGTGTAAATCAGTGAATGTCCAACACGTACAAAGGCAACGAGCAGACATAACATTGAAACAACTTACCTAACATTGTGCAGGTCCGTCTGGTAATCCAAAACAGCTCTGACCCATCAAGGCAAGATTTCCACAAGACCTCTCACGGTGTCTTGTGGTATCCGATACCAAGATGTTAGCAACAGATTCTTTAAAGGGGTTATGCGGGAATTAATATTGATGACTTATCCTCCGGATAAGTCATCAATATCAGATCAACGGGGGTCCGACACCAAGGAACCAAGCCGATCGGCTAGAACTCCGTGAGCACCGTGGCCTCTTCCTAGGCCAAGTGACGTCACCATACATCAGCCATGTGACCTAGGTAACAGACTCCCCTTAAATCACATATTAACCCTTTGGCGCATTTGGACGTAACTGTACGTCCAAAGTGCAAGTAAGTTGCTGCATTTGGACGTGCAGTTACGTCCAAACTGCTTACCGGGACTGTGACACTATAAAGTGTCACAGCCCCGGAGTCTCCGCTCTCCCGGAGAGCAGAGACGTCGGGGAAGCCGGCAAGGGACCAATCAGAGTGGTCCCTTGCCAGCAAGCGCTCCGATTGGTTAGTCTCTGCAGACTAACCAATCGGAGCGCTTCAGTATTAAAATGCCGGTTTCAGGCTGCGATCTCCACTCTGGAGAGAGATCGCAGCCTGAAACCAGGTAAGTCCTCTGTGCCCCCACATAGCCCCCTTCTTGTAGTGCCCCCCCTTGTAGTGCCCCCTCCTTGTAGTGCCCCCCTGGTGCCTCCGTTGCCCCCCCTCCTGCTTTGTATTGTATGATGGCAGCGCTCAGGATCGGAGCCGCTGCCATCAGCAGAGAGTGTGAGCTGTAATTACAGCTCACACTCTGCTGCTAACAGCTGAAATCGGTGCTGGCACCGATTTCAGCTGTTTAACCCCATAGATGCTGCGGTCAGTAGCCGCCCGCAGCATCCATGGGGTTAAGAGGGAGGGAGCTCCCTCTCTCTTCCATCGGGCCGCCGCTGCTGCAGTGGCAGCGGCCCGATGGTTACCATGGCAACCAGACGCTTTACAAAAAGCGTCCTGGTTGCCATGTAGCTAAGGCTGATTAGACCCTCAGGGTCTGATCAGCCTTAGTGTAGCACTGATACAGTTGCATTGCAATAGATGGCTATTGCAATGCACTGTATAGCCATCAAGCCCACTGGATCTTCAAGATCCAAATGGGTCTTGATAAAGTTTAAAAAAAATGTAAAAAGTAAAAAAGAAAAGTGTGAAAAGAAAGTAAAAAAAAGTGTAAAAAAGTAAAAAAAATAAAGTTTAAAAAAAGTTAAAAAAGCGCCCTTTTTCCCCAAATAAAGTAAAAAAAAAAGAAAAAGTACACATATTAGGTATCGCCGCGTCCGTATCGACGGGCTCTATAAAAGCGTCACATGGTCCACCCCGCCAGCTGTACGCAAAAATTTTTTAAAAAAAAAAACTATACCAAAACAGCCATTTTCTGTCACCTTGCCACACAAAAAGTGTATTAGCAGGCGATCAAAAAGGCGTATTTACCCCAAAATGGTACCAATCAAACCGTCATCTCGTCCCGCAAAAAATGAGCCCCTACCTGAGACAATCGCCCAAAAAATAAAAAAAACTACAGCTCTCTGACTATGGAGATACTAAAAACATGATTTTTTTGTTTCAAAAATGATATTATTGTGTAAAACTTAAATAAATAAAAATAAGTATACATGTTAGGTATCGACACGTCCGTAACAACCTGCTCTACAAAAAATATCACATGATCTCTCCCCTCAGGTGAACACCGTAAAAAATAAAAAATAAAAACTGTCTAAAAAAAGCCATTTTTTGTCACATTTCTTCACAAAAAATGTAATACCAAGCGATCAAAAAAAGCATATGCCCCAAAAAATAGTACTAATCTAACCGTCATCTCGTCCTGCAAAAAATGAGCCCCTACCTGAGACAATCGTCCAAAAAATAAAAAAACTACAGCTCTCTGACTATGGAGACATTAAAACATGATTTTTTTTTGTGCTTCAAAAATATTGTGTAAAACTTAAATAAATAAAAAAAAGTATACATAATTGATATTGCCGCGTCCGTAACGACCTGCTCTATAAAAATATCACACGATATAACCTGTCAGATGAATGTTGTAAATAACAAAAAATAAAAACTATGCCAAAACTGCTTAGTTTTTGTTACCTTGCCTCACAAAAAGTGTAATATAAAGGTACCAAAAATCGCATGTACCCTAGAATAGTACTAACAAAACTGCCAACTTATCCCGTAGTTCCAAAATGGGGTCAGTTTTTTGGAGTTTCCTACTCTAGGGGTGCATCAAATCTGACATGGAAACTTAAACTTTTTCCAGTGAAATCTGCCCTGGCGTTCCTTTCCTTCTGCGCCGTGCCGTGTGCCTGTACAGCAGTTTACGATGACAAATGGGGCATTTCTGTAAACTACAGAATCAGGGTAATAATTATTGAGTTTTGTTTGGCAGTTAACCCTTGCTTTATTCTCGGACTAAAATGATTTAAATGGAAAATCTGCCAAAAAAGTGAAATTTGGAAATTTTGGCTACATTTTTCTTTAATTCTTGTGGAACACCTAAAGGGTTAATAACGTTTGTAAAAATCAGTTTTGAATACCTTGAGGGGTGTAGTTTCTAAAATGGGGTCATTTTTGGGTGGTTTCTATGATGAAAGTCTCACAAAGTGACTTCAGACCTGAACTGGTTCTTAAAAAGTGGGTTTTGGAAATTTTGTGAAAAATGTCAAGATTTGCTTCTAAATTTCTAAGCCTTCTAACGTCCCAAAAAAATAAAATGTAATTTTCAAAATGATCCAAACCTGAAGAAGACACATAGGGAATGTAAAGTAATAACTATTTTTGGAAGTATTACTATGTATTTTAAAAGTAGAGAAATTGACATTTGGAAATTTGGAAATTTTTCTAAATTTTTGGTAAATTTGGTATTTTTTTATAAATAAGAATGAAATATTTTGACTCAAATTTACCACTGTCATGAAGTACAATATGTGACGAGAAAACAATCTCAGAATGGCCTGGATAAGTAAAAGCGTTCTAAAGTTATCACCACATAAAGTGAGACATGTCAGATTTGAAAAATGGGGCTCCGGCATTTGGTCCAAACTGGCTGTCGGTTGAAGGGGTTAAAACACTATTATAACATGACAGTCAAATCATAAATATCCTAAAAGTGTGATTGGAAGGGACAGGGGAATTATACAATGACCCTGACCCAAGGAGGTCCTATTTCCTATTTTCTAAGGAAGACCGAGTTACTCGCCATTAACATGATTGCCCTTAGAGGTCTCCATTTATGACATGTAGGATTGTCTCGGATCATGGATCCCCACATCTTTTTGTCCCATTTTTAGCCAGTGTGACAAGGGTTGGTTTTCCTTCGGGACATGGTTGGGGTTCTACTTACTAGACTCCCTCCGAGGTGCACTTCTGGTAGATACAGTTGCATACTTACCAACATTTAGGTTGGTGAAATGGCATTAAAAACCCTGCCCCTGGGAACGCCCAGTTATCATCAGCCCCACCTGGTTTTGGCCCAGGACAGCCTCAATTTGCCTGGACTGTCTCTGAAAATCAGGGACAGTCCCTGACAATTCAGGACAGTTGGCAACTATGCAGTTGACATCATATAATTGGAATACCAAATCAAATATTTCAGTTTTTGGGGGAGATTTATGAAACTGTTATAAAGGAAAACTGGTTGCAACCAATGTAATTCCACCTTTCATTTTCCAAAGCAGCTCTGAAAAATGAAAGGTGGAATCTGATTGGTTACTATGGACAACAAAGACAATTTTCATTTACACCAATTTTGATAAATCCCTCCCATTGTGTATAAAAGGACCATGGAGTCATAGGCAGCTGGAGTGAAAAACTAGTATGCAAGATCAACAGCTGGCATCAGAAATAAGATCTACATGGTACAAAGTACTGCTGGGTCATATCAGGTTACAACCACTGAAGTGCTGTAAGAACGCCAAGCTAATGTCACAATGGCAGTACATACAGCATGCCAGCACATACATGGCAGAGGCTGGCCAGTTACCCTACGTGTATGGGCAGATAGGATGGAGAAGTGCTTGTCTGCCAAGTATATACTGTACATGCACACACTATGTGGATAATTCTCTTATAGAATGCAGACAGACTACAACCCCCAACAGAATTTAGTTTTCTAAACTGCATTTTGCAACCACTTCAAGGGGTTGTCCCGTGAAAAATATTCTACAGTTTTCAAGACAGCACCTAGCTCTTAATACTTTTGTAATTGCATGTAATTAAAAATTTAGTATAGCCGCAGAGTTATTCAATAGAATGTATCTTTATAGCGCCACCTGCTTTTTGTTCTTTTTCTTAATTCTTTGTCCTGCTCACTGAGATGGCCGCACATGCTCAGTTTCATCCTTTATCTGCTTCCTGAGTTGTGACAGAGAGAGCTGAGACACGCCCCCCTAGCTGCAGCAGAAAAGACACTCCCCTTTGAGCTGCCACACTGATATAAAGCTAGCAGAGCAATGGATAGTTAAGGTTAGGTTATCACTTAAAGAGTCTCGGAAATCCCTTTTAAGGACTGACAAGATGGACAATCATCCTATCATTTGACTTCTTTTAGGACATTTCAGAAGGTTTGAAACCCTTGTCCAGCATTAGAAAACCATAACTGCTTTCTTGCAGAAATGGTGCCAGGCCTATCCATGGGTTCTGTCTACTGATGCAGCCTAGTTTAATTGCGGTCAATAAGGCTGATGTGCAACACCCCACACAATTTGCTGTTCTTGGTAGTCAGGAGCCATGTTTTTCTAATTTTGAACCATTTAGAGATGGTTTGTAGAGGCCATCATGCCAGGAACATATGATGATATGTTTCCCTTGGAGACAGAAAAGAGGAAGAACAAGTCCTCCTGTCCAGGGATATCTGTCCCTAATTATAGACCTTACAAAACACGTTTCGTGAGTTTTCATGCTGCTTTGGTGACGGTGGCTTTATGCAAGTTTTTGTCATATACACATTGCCCCTTGCGGGTCTTGCCGAACAAGAATAGACGTCTCTTGAGTAGACCCAGGTGTTTCACGCATAACAAGCAGAAGAAAGCAGAAATTTTACAGTTATGTGTTCATAAATGTACCCAGGGGAACCACTCATTATTCGTTCAACATTCAGCATTGTGGCAGTATTCCCATGAAAACTGTTGTAAAGGGTCAGGTAAGTATCATGCATCCAGAGACTCCTCATGGCTCTATCCATTGTGTCGCCTTCTTTGTTGTTCTCTTAGATTGTTGATATTATAATTTAGTTTATTCATCTTTGGATATCTCACACCATGATGGTGTGTTGTATAATAATTTAGGGTTCCGCAGCTAAATGATGACGTTCAGTAGAGTGATGAAGAAGATGACAACAAAGATGTCAAAATACAATCACATCATTGATAAAGAGGCCATCGAAAAGACAGGATGCTCTAGAGACACACCATACACTCCCACCAATATCTTCTTATCCATTAAAGGGCATCTGTCAGCAGATTTGTATCTATGACACTGGCTGACTTGTTACATGTGCTCTTGGCAGCTGAAGGCATGTGTGTTGGTCCCATGTTCATATGTGCCCGCATTGCTGAGAAAAATGATGTTTTAATATATGCAAATGAGCCTCTAGGAGCAACGGGGGCGTTGCCATTACACCTAGAGGCTCAGCTCTTTCTGCAACTACCATGCCCTCTGCAGGTAGTGATCATATTTACACTCCCTGGTCCTTTCAATGTTGTAGCAGTTGCAGAGAGCAGAGCTTCTATGTGTAACGGCAACGCCCCCGTTGCTCCTAGAGGCTCATTTGCATATATTAAAACTTAATTATCTCAGCAATGTGGCACTTATGAACATGAACTTATGAACACAAATGCCTTCAGCTCCTTGGGATCAGGGGTGCAAGTTGTAGGGGCTCACACAATAAGGACCAATGGGGCCCCTTTCAGTAGTGACAATTTATGTCCCCTTTGTGACTGGACAGGTGGCAGATCCCTAAGGCCTGAAATGAGTAATCTGATATAAACTGGTTGCTAAGGATGCTCGGCCTAACAACCGGTGTAATGTTACTCAGCTGTTGCTTGGTCACTGAATCGGCACTGTGCTGTCAGCAGTCACACAAAACCATTCCCATTCTCAGCTTGCATTATTAATTAGATATTTTTGTGACAATCAACTAAGGTGTAAAATGAATGGGGGGGGATTTATCAAACTGGTGTAAAGTAGAACTGGCTTAGTTGCCCATAGCAACCAATAAGATTCCACCTTTCATTTTTGACAGCACCTTTGGAAAATGAAAGTTGTAATCTGATTGGTTGCTATGGGCAACTAAGCCAATTCTACTTTACAGCAGTTTGATAAATGACCCTATAAGTCTGTATGTGTCTAGTGTTGAGCGAGCATGCTCGGCCGAACTTGCTGTTCGGCCGAGCATGCCTACGCTCGGGTGCACTTGGTGTTCTGCCGAACACCGAGTGTACTCAAGCGCAAAGCTCGAGTCCCCTAGACGCATCAATGGGGATGGATCCGTTTGGTGTGACACACTAGTAAACGGATCCCTCCCCATTGACTTGCATTGGGGTCATGACGGATCCGTCCTTACCTTTCCCTGCAGCTCCCTCCTCCCGTCCAGCAGGTGGCGCTGTGGTAAAAATTACCACTCTGCGCGCCGTCTTCCTGCTGGAGCAGGTCGGGAGCTGCCAGGGAAGGTAAGTATGTAAGGGGGTGCCTGGTTTACTCCCATACACCCCTGAGTGCTCGGCCAGAGCATACGAGCACCTTAGTGCTAGATCATCACTAGTCTGCACAGCAAAAAATCACGGGTATTCTTAAGTGCCTATGGCTCTGCAAGCATAACTTTCTGCTTCTCGCTGATTTATCATTGTTAACTGCTGAAAGTCTGACACTGCCTGCTTGTTTAACAGGCTCCAATTCTGAGAAAGATGTGTGAACTGTGTTATAAAGTGTTCATTCAACACCTGTTCTGTCGCCTGACAGTGATATCGACGCTGTGCTCTCATCTGGGCAAAATACTGCTTCCATCACAGGAAATTCATCGCCATGGAAACCCCAGGGAAGACGTGTTGTCTGAAAGCGTAGTACTGGAGTCAGATGGTAGAAGAGGTTGAACATATACACATATACACAGACTGAGACACTGTACAGGGCTCTTATTGATCCCTTTATATATGGAGTCAGTATTTGGTAATTGTATGTTGGTATTATGTGAGCAGTATATGGTGGTACTTTCTTAGGCTACTTTCACATCTGCATCAGGCTTGGACTGGCCCATAGGGGTACAGGTGAATCCCCCAGTGGGCCCCTAGTCTTCCACCCCCTGCACAAGTGGCACATAACACAGTAGACTTACTGCACTACATACATATATTCCATGTACAGCACCTCAACCAACCTATGTTCATATAAAAAACCTGATAGATGATTAAAGAAACTCCCCAGTTTACTGCCCCCACACAGTAGTTATAGTAGCATAGTACCCCCACACAGTAGTTATAGTAGCATAGTGCCCCCCACACAGTAGTTATAGGAGCATAGAGCCCCCCACACAGTAGTTATACCGGCATAGTGCCCCCCACACAGTAGTTATACCGGCATAGTGCCCCCCACACAGTAGTTATAGTAGCATAGTGCCCCCACACAGTAGTTATAGTAGCATAATGCCTCCCACACAGTAGTTATAAGTAGCATAGTGCCCCCACACAGTAGTTATAGTAGCCCCCACACAGTATTTAGTAGCATATGCCTCCCACACAGTAGTTATAGTAGCATAGTGCCCCCACACAGTAGTTATACCAGTATAGTGCCCCCACACAGTAGTTATAGTAGCATAGTGCCCCCCACACAGTAGTTATAGTAGCATAGTGCCCCCACACAGTAGTTATAGTAGCATAGTGCCCCCACACAGTAGTTATAGTAGCATAGTGCCCCCACACAGTAGTTATAGTAGCATAGTGCCCCGACACAGTAGTTATAGTAGCATAGTGCCCCCACACAGTAGTTATAGTAGCATAGTGCCCCCCACACAGTAGTTATACCAGTATAGTGCCCCCACACAGTAGTTATAGTAGCATAGTGCCCCCCACACAGTAGTTATAGTAGCATAGTGCCCCCACACAGTAGTTATAGTAGCATAGTGCCCCCACACAGTAGTTATAGTAGCATAGTGCCCCCACACAGTAGTTATAGTAGCATAGTGCCCCCACACAGTAGTTACAGTAGTATAGTGCCCCCACACAGTAGTTATAGTAGCATAGTGCCCATAGTGCTCCTCTCCTTCAGTTTTGTACAATAAAAACAAACACTTATACTTACCTCCATCAGCCTGGCAGCGCTGCGATGCAGGCCTCCTCTGGCCTGTGTCCCGCTCTGCACGGCTCAGGTGGCGCGATGACGTCATCGCACCGCCTGAGCTGGCCTCTGATAGGCTACAGGCACTAGGCCTGCAGCCTATCAGAGGAACGGGCAGGAGAGACGCCTCTCCCTGCCCTGCCCCACCGCAGCACAGGCATCTGTATCGCCGTCCTAGTTCCTATAACGATTTCTAAGGCTACCTTCACAGTTACAGCAGGGTGATCTGGCTGTCAGTTCAAGGAGAGAATGCCAGTAATCAGCCAGACACAAACAGCAGCGTGCAGCAGTTTCTGTCCATCCGATTCTCGCCATTTTTGCCGGAACGCCGTGGACCCCATTATAGTTAATGGGGCCAGAGGACATTCCAGTTGTATTCTCTGCTAGAACAGCCTTCCTGAATTGGTGCCGCATATGTGAAAGTAACCTCTCAGTGCATGGATATAAAGTCCCAAAGTCTCTCAGTATTAGCTGGCTGTGCATTAACCCTTTCCGCAGTGCAGATATAGTGCAATAACAGTACAAATGAGCAATATATTACAATAAACATATAAAATGCAGTTCAACAATATAAAATGCAACATGCCACCCCCCAGGGCCGATCGTGTCCCAGGTTTTTAGGAATTGCTGAGTGGTGTGGTGCTCCTTCCTGGATACCTCCCAGGGTTAGGCTACGAAGCAATAAAGGGGAGAGTTGTAGGAGGTGGAGAATAAGTTGAGTCCCTTGGTGAAAGTTCAACAGCTTTACTTGAATAAACTTGCATCCAGACAATATTCAGTCTTTCTCTTGGTTCCAGCAGGTTTGAGGTAAACTGGCAGGCATACTTGAATATCTTACTCTATCTTTGTCTGCTGTGCTAGACTCCAGTTTGTAGGACTGTTCTGGTACCTTTTGAGCAGGGTATCTTTGGCTGTTGACCCCATCATGATACTCTGTCTGTATCTGTAAGGAGTCGGGGTGCTCTATGAGATGCTTTCCTTGGGAGATTCCTGATGTAGGAGGTGCAGTCATTCCCCTCACTGCGCCATCTTGCCTTGTCTGCTTCCAACGCTAGACTCAACTAGACTACAGCTAAACTCAACTATCATTTCCTGCAACCCCTCTCTTGGTGGGAAGCACGACTAGCCCACTTCTGCCCTAAATGGGGGAGAATGGAATGGTAAGTTCCATTCTATCTAAAGATCTCCCTCTGCCAGATACACTTCCAGTGCATGAACATAACAGTTTCATAGCAATACTATTAATGCAGTAGCAAAGGACCTGGAATAAATACACAGATGACATTATTGTTAGCCATTAGAGACAGTAGCAGAGTAAAGCGATGGTAGTGCCTGCTCTGCGGTACTACAAAAACAGTAGAAGTGTAAACAACGGCATAAATCATAGTGCAAGTTAACCCTTCCAAGTGCACTAAAGTAGTGAGTTGATGGCTCTGCATAGTAGCAATAGGGGCAAATATCCACAAATGTCCATAATACAAATTACCCTTGCTCCAGGGCACTACAGATAATGCATTCATTTTTTTTCAGGAGACAAGCTCACATCAATTTAATTACATCACACGGGAAGAGATTATACTAAATATGTGGTAAAACTGTATCTCATTCCTGTAGTTACCTGTCTACAAACAGCAATGATGAGGATTAGCTATGCTGTCCACCCGCTCCAATATCCCTGAGGGGGAAGCATTGGCACAGCAAGAATCATTTCAAATTCTCTTTGATGCTAACATATAAACAAGGTCCTATCGTCTCTAGAGTCCTGTTCTCAATCAGAAACACCATATCATAAAGAAATACAGAGACGAACATGGATATTTAAATATATATTCATGGAGCCCAATCCACTAATTTTCCATATGGTTTTGAAAAACTGGAATAAATTTTACTATCAGTGATCATTGGCCTATGAACTCTTGGGCATGTTGTATTTCAAAGTAGATCAAGACTGACATATAAAACCCGGTCCTGATAAATTTCTTCTCTATAAACTTCTGGTAGGGAATACCATCCTTTTGATTCAATGTCAGACCACCTCTTGCTCCTAAGCAGATCTTGTTTAACCTTTATTCATACCACTTTTGGAGACCCATAGAACCGCCGCGGGCCTGGAGCAGATTCCTCGTTTCCCCAATAGTAATCTAGTCTTGCAATACTACACAAAATAATGTCAGCCTCAGCCACTTACACTATGTGTTTAGGTAGAACATTATCTAGTTTGCACCTGATGGTCTTTGGTGGCATATCAAGTGTAATTAGACAGACCCTTTCCTTAGTCATGTACCCTAAAGCAAAGATGATCATGAGGGAAGAAGTAGGTTGATTATTCCTTGTGGAGAGCTCTTAGGCATAAGGAGTAAATACTCCTTTTGGAAAAGGGCTCTCTTTGACAAAAGAAAAGAAAGATGAACCTCTAACCGCCAGATGTAAGGCAGCTATCCTATAGGTCGGTGTTTGACCCTTTAAACAGCCTTTGTGACATAATTTAGGAATATAGCTAAGCCAGTACCTCATCTGCAGACAGCCAGTTCTCTCTGCTCTACGCTGATAAGGGACAGTCGCCCCTAAACAGCTGTCTGCAGATGAGATACCAGATTAGCTATAACCCTTAATTATGTCTCAAGACCTGTTTAAAAGGTCAAACATTGACTTATAGGATGTCTACCTTACATCTCATGGCATTAGAGGCTCAGCTTTCTTTTCTTGTTGGAAAGACAGCCAGTTTACATACCCTTTTCCAGGAGGAGCAGGAGCGGATTGGGAACTTACAGTGGCTCTGGAAAAAAAAAGCGGACAGAAGGCAGACCAAAACAAGTAGGTGGAGACGACCGAGGTAGACCAGGCCTGCAATACTGCAGTGCAGCACAGAATACCACCCAGGCAGAACCAAATACCACAGGACATAACAAAATACTGCCGCCCTCACCATAGTATTCAACTGTATTACCATAATAAGGACAGTAATAAAGCTGAGTTCAGGAGGGTACCTGAGGCCGTTAAGCATCAGATTATTATGTACCTGGCCTGCGGCCTGCGGCTTCAGGGGCCCCCTGGGCATCGGCCCACCAGGAAATTTTCCTGTAGGGTCTATGGCCAAGCCGCACCTGCAGAGGAGCATTGTATGCCCTATAAGACTACTTATGCCTACTGGATGGTCCCTACAAGGAAAAATAGTACTCTCCCTGGATCCTGACAAAGGCCTCTTACCCAGTTAAGCTTGATCTCTCTGCTATGCACTGATGAAGGGGTAATCATACCAAAACAACTTTTCTAGTAGACGCTACCTGGTTTAGAGTCAGTATCTACCTTTTACTCAATGAGGAATATTTGTTTATCAGCGCACCATGTCCTAAGAGGGCACTTAAGAAAATGATGTACAAACGTAACACCCTAGTAAATTCTACCACCAGATAGGTCTTCAATATTTGATCTGTGGTGATCCAGCACACGGTACCCCCCCCAATGATCAGCTGTGATGGCAGCTGCCAGCCCCAGAAACAAGACACTCGATAAGATGGAAGCAGAAGGCTCCATCTTCTGTATAGTGGCTGTGTCCAGGTACTGCAGCTCAGCTCAGTTCACGTGATAGGTTGTCTAACCTATAGCTATTAGATAAGACAACCTATAGGTTGCTTAATCTCATAGCTGTAATACCACTTTAAAGCGGTTGTCTCATCTTAGACATTGTTGGCATATCACTAGAATGTCGGACTGGGGTGCCTAGGGCCCACCAGTAGTAAAATTTATTTTGTACGGATACATTAAAATTAGAGTTGAGCGAACGTGCTCGTAATGAGCACTGTACTGCTCGGATCCCCTGCGCTCGCATGGCCGCAGGCATCCGGATCCGTCCTCACCTGACTGTAAGTCAATGGGGACGGATCCGTTTGGTATGACACACGAGTGTGTCATACCAAACGGATCCGTCCCCACTGACTTGCAGGCGGGTGAGGAGGACGGATCCGGATGGCTGTGGTCATGCGAGCGCAGGGGATCCGAACAGTACAGTGCTCGTTACGAGCATGTTCGCTCAACTCTAATTAAAATATTACCTGCTCAGACAGCAGCAAGATGCTACCAGATGATTGACTATGGGGGTCCCTGCAGAGAATTTGAGAAGGTAGGTCCTGGGGAGAACACGACACGTAGCTTTTCTCTATACCTAGAAGTTATCTCAGCTCAGATCATGTCTATAATAATAAACTGGGGAGTTTCTTTAATCATCTATCAAGTGTTTTATATGAACATAGGGTGGTTGAGGAGCTGTACATTGAATATATGTATGTAGTGCAGTAAGCCTACTGTGTTATGTGCCACTTGTGCAGGAGGTGGGGCCCACCTTGCTCAGGGGCCCACCGGGGGATTCACCTGTACCCCTGTGGGCCAGTCTGGGACCCACACCTATCTCTAGAATGGGACCTCCATTCATTTCTATGGTACTACTGAAAAAAGCCAAGCGCTGGCGCAGTCCTATAGAAATGAACAGAGAGGTGGTCACACTTGCACAGTGCACTCGCCATTAATTTCTGTGGAACTTCCGAAAATAGTTGAATGTGCAACCTCTGCTATTTTATAAACTCCCATAGAAATTAAAAGGAGAGTACGCCGTGCATGTACTGTGCACTCTCCTTCTTTTTCGGGGCCTGTCCTGGAGATAGGTGTGGGTCTCAAGAGGTGGGACCCTCACCCATCTGAGATGACACAACCGCTTTAAATATCCTTTGTTAGGGCTCATGCACACAAACATATTTTTCTTCCATTTCCGTTCTGTTTTTTTACAGGTCCGTATAAGGAACCATTCATTTCAATGGGGCTTGGAAAAAAATGGAAATGACTCTGTGTGCATTCTGTGTCCATATGTCCACGTGTCCATTCCGCAAAAAAAAAAAAAAAATAAGACATGTTCTATTCTTGTCCGTTTTGTGGACATTGTTACAATGGATCTGCAAAAAAACAGATGCAACACGGACGTTAATCTTTTTTTTTTTTTTTTGCGAATCCGTGTTCTTGTGGACCGCAAAATACATACAGTCGTGAGCCCTCACATTGAGCTTGCTTGTTTTCTCGGTTGGGATGGTCTTATGGTTTACTTTCTTCCCGAGAACATTCTGTATTCAGAACTTTCTTTCTTTCATGAGAATAGAAACAAAGGAACATTCTGCAGTAAGGTGATTGTTCGCAGAAGCAGTGAAAAATGATGATGGTGCTCACATGGTATGAACCCTGGCATTGTCTCTGGAAATTTCAGCAAAGCTTTTAAAGACTAGAGAAGATGAGATTGTTTACCCATCCATTATAATCTATGCAGTCAGCTGCACAAGCCTCGAATATTATTCACCGTGCAGCTGGTAGCGACCACAACTTTACAAACAAGTGCCAAGTAG
The DNA here is from genome assembly GCA_900303285.1 of Rhinella marina. NCBI lineage: Eukaryota > Metazoa > Chordata > Amphibia > Anura > Bufonidae > Rhinella > Rhinella marina. Next base: position 56,351 of record ONZH01008741.1, read on the forward strand.
CACACGGGGCACGAAAGAGCGAGCGACTCTACAAACTCATCGACCAAGTTTGTATTAATTGCTACGCCGCTGAGCTGAGAATTTGTCATGAACCTGTTTAAATGAATCTTTAATTAAATAGATTTATGACTTGACAAATTCTCTCCACGCAAGAGCTGGAGCTTTAATTACCCAGGAATTAACACCTTTATGTTCAGCCTTGGAGGAGACCAAAAGTAAGGACTCATGCACGCAAAAATGTGCTTGCCATGCCCATATTGCGTCCCGCAAACAGCGAGCCCGCAATACACGGGCACTGGCCGTGTGCATCCCGCACACGGCTGCGGACCCATTTACTTGAATGGATCCACAATCCGGAAGGTCGGTGTGGAACGGAGGCAGGGAACCCCATGGAAGCACTATGGAGTGCTTCCGTGGGGTTTCTCTCTGTGCCTCCGCGCCACAAAAAAGTAGTGCGTGCATGACCATCGGATGTGGATCGCGGACCCCATTCAAGTGAATGGGTCTGCAATCCGCATGCGGCAGCCCTACGGTCAGTGCCCGTGCATTGCGGACTGCAGCATGGGCCCGGCCGACACACGTTCGTGTGCATGAGCCCTAAGGCTTATACTTTTCTAAAGAGTCCAAAATGGAATCTTACAGCCAAAAAAAAATGCACATTTTATCCATCAACATACATATTCAGACTGGTATATACTGGTGCCAGTTCTATGGAGACAGACAAGATTAGCTGGTGTCGAACACCTCCAGCACCCCTAGTTGTGTGTTGGAAAGGAATGGGAAATATAAGGCCTCATTCAGACGACCGTATATTTGCGGGTCCGCCGTGTGGGCCCCATTGAAAATGCCTATACTTGTCCGTGCGTACGGACAAGTATAGGACATGTTCTATCTTTTTATGCGGAGCCGCGGCACGGAGCTATCTCCATGCCGCGGCTGTGCGCTCCCATAGAGGTGAATGGGGCTGCATGTATTCCGCAATTTTGCGGAATACATACGGCCCCATTCATACGGTCGTGTGAATGGGGCCTTAAGGAAAGACTTCTCCTTCCTACTAGATCCATTTCTGGCCTTGGCTCTAAAAACTGCATCAAAAACTGGCATAAAAAGCTATGCATGACACCACACTAAGACTACCTGCACATAAGTGTTGGTTTCAAAACAGAAAATCTATGTGGCTTTTCGTGCAGATTTCTGTGTCTTTCCATGCAAAATCAGCACCAAAAACTGTATGTCTTACTTGCCATTTTTGGTGTGGATTTGATGCAGATTTGGGTAAATGGGTAAAATCAGAACAAAAAAAAAATCGCACAAAGAATTTATATGCTGCAGATTTCAAAATCTGCAAAGGCAGGTCAATTTGTGCCTTTGTGACTTTGCAAAGTGTACGTGATACTTGTCTAATCTTCTTCACCTTGCTGGCACTGTATTACGTTGCGTTTTTTCCGCATCAGAATCCGTGCGGAAAGACCTGCGTAATCTGCACTGTGTGCAAGAAGCCTAAGACTAGTTTCAGACAAGTGAGTAAGGCTGAGTTCACACTACAGTTATCTGGTCAGTTATTTCCATCAATTATTGTGAACCAAAACCAAACCTACACAGAGATCAGGTGTAATGGTTTGATTTGTGCCTGTTCTATGATTTTGACCTGCACTGGGTTTTGGCTCACAATAACTAATCGAATTAACTGACCAAATAACTGAAGTGTGAAGCCTTAAAGCGGTTATCCCATGACTAATGTAAAAAATGAAAATCAGATATCATACAGTACATGACAATCTCTTTCTAACAAAGCTAGAACCAGCCCTGTACCTCACATGGATCCAGAGATCTCCTCATGCATTGCTCTGCTAGATTTATATCAAGCTGACAGCTCAAGGGGAGTGTCTTTTCTGCTGCAGTTAAGGGGGCGTGTCTCAGCTCTGCCTATCACAGCTCAGGAGGCAGTTGAAAAATTAAATTGAGCATGTGCGGCCTTCTCAGTGAGCAGGGCAAAGAAATAAGAAAAAGAACAAACAGCAGGTGGCACTATACAGATACATTTGATTGAATAACTCAGTGGCTATACTAAATTTTGAATTAAATGCAATTGCAAAAGTATTCAGATCCAGGTGATGGTTTGAAAACTGTAGAATATTTTTCATGGGACAACCCTTTTAACTACAGGAGTGTGGGAGCGTGATTTACATCCTGAACTCCTGTAATGGAATCTCAAGGCATTACAATGATTTATAATGCTGTGTGTCCCTGCCTGACATCATCTGTAACGAAGTCTGGCAGGGACACACAGCATTATAAATCATTATAATGCCATGAGGTCTCGTTAAATGAAACGAGTTCAAGAGGGGAAATCAGGCTGAGCATGTTTCCCACAGCCATCTCATTCATGTGATATATGAGTGTTTTATCCATGTTGATTCCAGTGCGGAAATACCACGGCGTACTACAGTACCAGCAAAGTGTATGAGATTAGACAAATATCATGTACCCTTTGCTTTTTCGTACTGACCTGAAATTGGCCTGCTGCCATTGAAATCCACACCATGTCAATTCTTTGTGCATTTATTTTATGCGTATTTCACCCTTTTCAATGCAAGGTTGAGATCTGCGGCAAAACAGTATCAAATCCACACTACAAACCACAAGTAATACGTGCAGTTTTCGGGGAGGGAACGCACAGAAATCTGTGTGAATTTTCTGTTTGTAAACCTGCACCTGTGTGCATATAGCCTAAGGGTGGTTGTACACGTAGGGGGTCATTTATTCAGACCAGAGTTTTAGACGCCGGTCTTAATAACCCCTGTATCTGGCAGTGGATCCGCCGGAGTTATGTAGAGGCACCGGCCTCTACATAATTTCAGCACATCCAGCGTCAGTCTAAATGTAAGACAGCTTCCTTGCTGTCTTACATTTAGGCTCCATTCACACGTCCTGTTTTTCTTTCCTGATTCAATCCTGATCCTGATCTGGATCCATTCATTTCAATTGGTCCTGAAAAAATCAGGATCGAATCAGGAAAGAAAAACAGGACGTGTGAATGGAACCTTAGAAACATTTTCTACGCCTAAGGGCTCATGCACACGAATGTGTGCCGGCCGTGCCCGTGCTGTGGGCCGCAAACTGCGGTCCGCAATGCACGGGCACTGACCGTGAGGCCACCGCATGCGGATCGCGGACCCATTCACTTGAATGGGGTCCGCGATCCGCATCCGAGGGTCCGCATTGCAAAAAAGTAGTGCTTGCGCTGCTTTTTTGCGGTGCAGAGGCATGGCCAGAAACACCACGGAAGCACACCATAGTGCTTCCGTGGTGTTCCGATCCGTGCCTCCGCTCCGCATCTCCCGGATCGCGGACCCATTGAAGTGAATGGGTCCGCGATCCGTGATGCGGGCTACACACGGCCTGTGCCCGTTTATTGCGGACCCGCCGTATGCGGCCCGCAGCACGGGCACTGCCGGCACACGTTCGTGTGCATGAGCCCTAAATCGGATGTAGAAAATGCTGAATGAGACGGGCCTCTCCCCTTTTCAAATGGCAGCATGTTCTGGGTGTGGAGTTGTTTCAAGTGTTTTCCCATAGACTTTTCTATAGGTTAAATAAGCACCTGAAAAAAAACACTGTGGGGGTCATTTAATAAGACCAGCGCTTTAGACACCAGGCTTAATCCCCTTGCGCTGGTGCCGGATGCGCCAAAGTTATGCAGAGGTGTAGGCCTCTACATAACTTTGGCGCGTGGTGTATGCCATGATTTAAACCACGCCAGCACTCTTGCTGGCATAGTTTAGGATAATTTTCCACACCATAAACTGGCATGGAAAATGATGAATGAGAGGGGCCGGCCTGCCCTCTGCCCGACCCACGCCCCCTTTTTCCGCCCCCCCCCTCGGCAAAATGGGCCGAGCGGGGGAAAAGTCACAGATTCAGCCTTAAAACCCCTTTTCGACCAAGTCTGCGACAAAATTACACCAAAAAAGGCATTCTAAAAATAATAAATGACCCCCTGTGTGACAAAAAAAATGCCAATTCCAATCCCAATTAAAAAGCAAGCGTGTAAAAAAAAAAAAAAACTGAAAAATTTCATGATGATTAGAAGCCAAAAACATTGTGATTGTCTATATTGTTTCCTTTGCCGGCTTGATTCATATTATAGACATCTCGTTTCCATGGTTACAGACCACCCTGCAATCCAACAGTGATGGCCGTGCTTGCACACTAAAAAAAAAAAAAGCTCTGGCCTTTCTGGTGGCCGGGACATAGTAACATAGTGACCACAAGAGTGTACCTAGGCCGGCACTTTCTCCTACAGTTTGCAAGCACGGCCATCACTGCTGGATTGCAGGGTGGTCGTAACCATGGTTATGAGAAGTCTATAATGAGATGGAAAAATGAATCCAGGCAGGAAAGGAGGAAATGGGGACAATATAAAATCTGAATTCTAATATTATGTAATCCTGAAAGCTGAAACTTCCACGTTGCACTTTTTTCAGGTCAGCAATATATTCATACAGCCTGACATTACTTAAGACAAGGAAGAACATGAAGCAGTCGCCAGACAGGAATAGAGAACACTGCTGACACCATGACTTTGAGAATGGGGTGAGAGGTCAGCCGGCTGCGGGTCACTGCTAACACATTTCCTGGCCAAGCTCTGCCCCTACTCATTGATCAAGAGGTGACTGCTCTTACTGGACCTTCCTTCCTTTATTTGTTCCTAATAATACATACCCTTTGTCTCGGTATTAAAGGGAAAGTGTCATCAGAAAATGACCTATTGTTTAACCCCTTAAGGACCCAGCCAATTTTTGTTTCTGTGTCTTCATTTTTTACCTCCCCGCATTCCAACATCCAGAATTTTTTTACTTTTTCATTCACACAGCTTTAGGGCTCATGCACATGGCCCGCATACAGTAATACACGGGCACCAGCGGAGGCACGGATCGGAAGCACTACGGATTGCTTCCATGGTATTTCTGTCCATGCCTCCACACCGCAAAAAAAAATAAAATATGTTCTACTGTTTTGCGGTGCGGACGGATCACGGACCGCAAGTTGAATGGGTCTCAATCTGTCCCGTCCGCCGCACAGATGTTCCCCATGCATTGGGGACCGCTAATTGCGGTCCTCAATTCACAGAACGGCTGCCAAACGGCCGTGTGCATGAGCCCTTAGGAGTAGAGATGAGCGAGTAGTGAAATATTCGAAAGTTCGAAATTCGATTCGAATAGACCGCGAAATTCGACTATTCGACCGAATATCGAATCCCATTAAAGTCTATGGGAAAAAAATGCTCGCCACTTGGAAATCTCAATTCGACCACTTGGAGGTCACCAAGTCCACCCTGAAACCTCAGAAAAGGATGCCAACACTGCTGGAATGCAACTGGGACAGCAGGGGAAGCATGTCTGGGTGCATATAACGCGCCCAAGTCGCACTATTACGCCACTATCACAGCCTCTCAACAATACACTCCAAAGACAATCTAACCTCTCTGTAAAGTGAGACCATACAAGGAAACCTTCTGTGGCATCAGTGACCCGACCTGGCCCAGTGTCATGTCTAGCAGGTAAAGCAGTGGGGATGTGGAGGGATGCGTAGGACCGCAAAAGGCAGGAAGAGGCCGTGGGCTGGCCAGAGGCTCATGGAAAATTTTGTGGAGGCCCAAGAGGTGAGACGTCTTAAAAATTGTGTGGAGGCTAAAGAGTGAGACTTCTTAAAAATTTGTGGAGGCCAAGAGCTGAGACCTCTTAAAAATTATGTGGAGGCCCAAGAGGTGAGACTTTTTTGTGGAGCCCGAGGTAGAAAAGTGGAGGCCCAAGAGGTGAGACCTTAAAAATTTGTGGAGGTAAAGAGGTGAGACCTCTTAAAGATTTTTTGGAGGCCCAAGAGGTGAGACCTCTTAAAGATTGGAGGATTTAGATTTGTGGAGGCCCAAGAGGTGAGACCTCTTTAAAGATTTTTGGAGGCCCAAGAGGTGAGACCTCTTAAAGATTTTGTGGAGGCCCAAGAGGTGAGACCTGTTAAAATTATGTGGAGGGCCCAAGAGGTGAGACCTTTAAATTTTGTGGAGGCCCAAGGGAGACCTCTTAAAGATTTTGTGGAGGCCAAGAGGTGAGACCTCTTAAAGATTTTTGTGGAGGCCCAAAGGTGAGACCTTTTAAAATTTTGTGGAGGCCCAAGACCTCTTAAAGATTTTGTGGAGGCCCAAGAGGTGAGACCTGAAACCTTTAAAGAATTTTGTGGAGGCCGGCAAGAAGGGTGAGACCTCTTAAAGATTTTGTGGAGGCCCAAGAGGTGAGACCTCCTTAAAGATTTTGTGGAGGCCCAAGAGGTGAGACCTCTTTTTGTGGAGGCCCAAGAGGTGAGACCTCTTAAAGATTTTTGTGGAGGCCCAAAGAGGTGAGACCTCTTAAAGATTTTGTGGAGGCCCAAGAGGTGAGACCTCTTAAAATTTTTGTGGAGGCCAAGAGGTGAGACCTCTAAAGATTTTGTGGAGGCCCAAGAGGTGAGACCTCTTAAAGATTTTGTGGAGGCCCAAGAGGTGAGACCTCTTTAAAATTTTGTGGAGACCAAGAGGTGAGACCTCTTAAAGATTTTGTGGAGGCCCAAGAGGTGAGACCTCTAAAATTTGTGGAGGCCAAGAGGTGAGACCTCTTAAATTTTGTGGAGGCCCAAGAGGTGAGACTCTTAAAGATTTGTGGAGGCCCAAGAGGTGAGACCTCTTTAAAGATTTTGTGAGGCCCAAGAGGTGGACCTTTTAAAGTGGAGGCCCAAGAGGTGAGACCTCTTAAAATTATGTGGAGGCCAAGAGGGTGAGACCTGTTAAAGATTTTGTGGAGGCCCAAGAGGTGAGACCTCTTTATTTTGTGGAGGCCCAAGAGGTGAGACCTCTTAAAATTTGGAGGCCCAAGAGGTGAGACCTCTTAAAATTTTTGTGGAGGCCCAAGAGGTGAGACCTCTTTAAATGTGGAAGAGGAGACCTGTTAAAATTTTGTGGAGGCCCAAGAGGTGAGAACCTGTTAAAAATTATGTGGAGGCCCAAGAGGTGAGACCTCTTAAAGAAGAGGTGACTTTGTGGAGGCCCAAGAGGTGAGGACCTTTAAAATTTTGTGGGAGGCCCAAGAGGTGAGACCTTAAAATTTTTGTGGAGGCCAAGAGGTGAGACCTCTTAAAATTTTGTGGAGGCCCAAGAGGTGAGACCTCTTAAATTTTGTGAGGAGAGGTGAGACCTCTTAAATTTTGTGGAGGCCCAAGAGGTGAGACCTCTTAAAAATTATGTGGAGGCCCAAGAGGTGAGACTCTTAAAGATTTTGTGGAGAGAAAACTTTTTGTGCAGGCCCAAGAGGTGAGACCTCTTAAAAATTTGTGGAGGCCCAAGAGGTGAGACCTCTTAAAAATTATGTGGAGGCCAAGAGGTGAGACTCTTAAAAATTAGTGAAGAGGTGAGACCTCTTAAACATTTTGTGCAGGCCCAAGAGGTGAGACCTCTTAAAATTTTGTGGGTGCAGGCCAGGGTAACCTTAAAAATTATGTGGAGGCCCAAGAGGTGAGACCTAAAATTATGTGAGCCCATGAGAAGGCATTTTTGTGTGCAGGCCCAAGAGGTGAGACCTCTTAAAAATATGTGGAGGCCAAGAGGTGAGACCATAAATGAGCCATTATTTTTTTCTTATTTACGGAGCAATTCTACGGCGGTTAAGGAGGAGGAGGAGGAGGTGGAGGAGGAAATGGCACTTCATACAGATGGCACTTCACTTTTGGCTGCTTTCCACGGTTGGAGAAGCAAAGTCCGGGTCAATCCACTTGCTGTTCATTTTGATTAGCGTCAGCCTGTCCGGCACTGTCGGTTGACAGGCGGCTGCGCTTATCGGTTATAATGCCCCGGCTGCGCTGAACACCCTTTCTGATAGCAACGCTGGCGGCAGGGCAGGCAAGCACCTCCAAGGCGTACAGGGACAGTTCCAGCCACGTGTCCAACTTGGAGACCCAGTAAGTGTAGGACGCCGAGGGATCGGGGAGGACAAGGGGTACGGTCTGCCAGGTACTCCCCGCAACATCCGCCGATACTTGTCCTCCTTGCTGATAGCGGGCCCCCGCAGTGATGGAAGTTGCACGAGGGGGTGCCATGAACGTGTCCCACACCTTGGAGAGTGTTCCACTGGTGGCTGTGCGGCCTGATGGATGTTGTGGGACTCTGGAGACCCTCTCCTCTCTGCCGCCAGCGATGGTTGGGTGGGAAAATCTCCATCATGTTCCTGCACGAGTTCCCTCTGGTATTCCAGCAATCGATTCGTCCTCTCCTCTACCGGAATAAAAGAGGAGACGTTATCTTTATACCGGGGGTCCAGGAGTGCGAAGACCCAGTACAGTTTGTTCTCCACTATCCGGACAACACGTGTGTCCCGGGAAAAGCAGCCCAGCATGAAGTCAGCCATGTGTGCCAGACTCTGAATAGGCATGACCTCACTGCCCCCACCAGAAGATCACTTGCATTTCCTCCTCTTCTCTTCCCGCCTCCTCTCCGCCCCATCCGCGCTGAATCAAATGGGACGCACACAGCTGACTGCTACCCTCGCCGCCAGCATCCTCCTCCTCTTCCACAGCCACCTCCACGTCGTCCTCCTCCTCATCCTCCTCCTCCTGCAACTGCCACCGTGAAGCAGACAAAAGTGTGGGTCTGACTGTGTAGCTCCGTTGCGTCTCCTCCTACCCCCCGTCTCCTCTGCGTGCAATGCGTTCTCCCTTATTGCGATGAGCGATTCTTTAAGGACGCCTAGGAGCGGGATGGTTACGCTCACTATAGCGTCCTCGCTGCTGACCTTCTTGGTGGACTCCTCAAAGATACGGCAGTACATCGCATATGTCTGCCATCCCATGGCCACTCGTGGTTGGCAAACTGAGGGAGCTGAGTTGGAAGGCACGCGTGGATTCATAATCTGGTACTCCATCAATGCTCTCTGCTGCTCACACACCCTGGCCAACATGGAATAGGTGGAATTCCAGCGAGTCGGCAGGTCGCACAACAGCCGATGTTCAGGCAAATGGAGGCGTTGCTGGAGTTTTTTTAAGCTAGCAGCAGCTACAGTGACTTACGGAAAGTGAGCGCACAAGCGCCGCACTTTCACCAGTAGCTCTGCCGTTGGGGTAAGTCTTTCAGAAATTTTTGGACAACCAGATTAAAAACGTGGGCCAGGCATGGTACGTGATTGAGTTCGGCAAGCTCCAGAGCCGCCACCAGGTTACGGCCGTATATCGCACACGACCATGCCTGGTCCTAGCTGCAGCCGGCGACAGCCACATCTCCGTCTGCTGCAATATGGCGTCCCTCACTCCTGGGTGCGCTGTGCTTCCTGTCGCCCCAAGCTGATGAGCTTTAGCACCGCCTGCTGACGTCTCCCCGCGCCAGTGCTGCAACGCTTCCAGCTAGCGGCTGAGGGAGATGTTAAGGCACAGGAGGAGGAGGAGGAGGAGGAGGGGGGTTTATCAGAACCCATGCTGGCAATCTTGGGCGGGGGTGGTAGGTAGGCCGTCTCTGTTTGCGACCCCGTCCCCGCTTCCACTACATTCACCAGTGTGCCGTCAAAGAGATGTAGCGTCCCTGGCCGCAAGCGCTTGTCCACGAGTCGGTGGTCAAGTGGACCTTTGCGCTGACTGCGTACCTCAGGGCCCGCCTGATGTTACGCGACACGT